>AWOL01S0021359.1:129896-139896 GCA_000715115.1 Nicotiana otophora | reverse complement strand
TTCTTCTCATTTTCTATAGACTCGGATGGGGCTTCTTCCCTAATAATCGCAGTAACTTTCAAGGTTTGCATGAGTTGAAGGATTTGGGTCCTCTAAACAAGGTAATTTGGGGTTTTTAGTTTAATAGAACAAATGGTAATGAGTTGATAAAGTGAGGAGGGTGAAAGAGCTAGGCTCGAGCTGAAAGATGCGACCATGGCTGATTATAAGAGGGTGAGGCTTCAGGATCGTACTTTAATCACTTATACCTATGCTCTTGATACCATAAATAATAAGCACACTGATTGGGGTTTTAAGTATTTCTTCACTGCTTCATTAAGGTCTCGTGCCGGTTATTATATACATATTGAGTAAGAGTCCTACAAGCTAGTATGACATACCATTATCTCTATCTCTAAGTAGTTAAGTGTATCACAACTATTACCATACATATGTAAACTAGAGGAGTTTTGCATTCACACTAACTCTTCTCTAGTCAGCTAAGGTAGTCTTGGTCAACACAACTCCTAAGGTGCCCCAGAGCTTAATCAGGTTGTCTAACACTCATTTATTGTTTCAGTCCTTTTCACAAATTCAACCAAAGAACAAGGCTTATTATTTCAATAATCATGTTGCAGCGAGCTTAATTCGTTTGTGTCAATTTACATTTATTTTTATTCAATATGTTCATAGTAATGCAATTTGGTGGAAGAGAAGTTGATGAAGCTCTTCAATGGAGGTTGAAAAGAGAGGAAGAAGAAAGACAAAAATAAATAAAAAAGAAACTAAAATAAGGGGCTGGGTATAAAAGTAAGGGGGTAGTGGGACTGGTAAAAAAAGGAAGGGTGATTAGTATATTTTAAATAGGATTAAGAAAAGAATTTGAATTTAAAAATTCTGAAAATGAGTCTGTTAGTCGAAAAGGGTATTAGCGAGTCATTTTAAGCAGGGTAGGGGTAGTTCTAATAATAACTTTTAACAGAGGGTAAAATTATTCTATTTCGTATAGTCAAAGGACAATTTTAACCCTTTTTTCGAATAAAAAAAAGAACGTTCAAGCCAATCAAACAGAATCAAAATATTTCCATACGGTTTTGCCGATTCAATTTCTTCCATCTGATCTATCTAGGCCATTTTGGAACTCTTTCCCTTTTGCATATTAAGTTGGAAAATGTACAGAAATAGCCAATTTAAACTCAAACTTATCAATCTCTAGCCCAAAATTAGACACTTACCAAAAGTAGCCGAAAATTAGAGATACACACAAGGAAGGATTCTTCCATCCGAGAATCACGGTAAAGATCTTCCTTCCTTCCCTGTTTTTAAAGCATATCAATTTCGCAGAGACCTACATTCTGTAAATCACGATATTCTCTCCAAAAGAATTCTCAAAAAGAGCTCCAAAGTTCACTCAAAACTCGATCAATTTCACTGTAGAAGAAATAATTTTCTTTTGCGATTTCTCTGTAGATACAACTTTGATGAAGGAACTATGAACTACAATTAAGGAATTAGTGAGTTTTGACCTTATTTCAGCTCTTCAATGGCAAATTTACCAATTTTTATTCAGTATGCTGGCCGATGGAATGTTGACAACAGTGTTTTGGATTACAATGTTGATGCTGTAATAGTTACTCCAAATATAAGTTTTGAAAATTTTGTAGACGTGATTTCGAAACAACTTATGATAGATACTTTATTGAATATTATTAAAATCAAATACACTGTCTAGAACGGTTCTCCACCAATATTGATACCCAATAATATGGGTGTATGTGTATATCTTGAGCTGAAAAAAGCTCGGAATTTACAATGTATCCCCTTTGTATAACATCAAGTGAAAAGGATATGGATATGATCTGCTACAATTCAAATTCTGTCGTGATTTCCTCAGAGTGTGCACAAATCACAATTATACAAGAGAGATATAATGGCGATATAATTAATATCATTGAGTTTGGGGATGGAGAAGACTGGCAAGCTACATAATCTGATGCAAATATAATAATAACTGACCCTCAACACATAGATGTAGAAGAAGGTCAAATTTATAAAGACAAGGCTACGATAGTCAAAGTCATGAAGCACTTGGTAGTAAAGGAAATATTTCAATTTAAGGTGCATAGATCAAGTGAAAGCAGGTATAAAAATATTTACTGTATAATTATGTATCTCAATGTATATCGTAGTTGATGTTAGAAGCATAATTATGCAGAAAATAAGTTGCTGCTTGTAAGTCTGTGGCTATACACTTATAAGTTGTGGTTGTCACCGTGTAGTACTATATAGTCATGTATTTTTTAATCTAGTATTATTGATGCCAGTGTGTATCACTATATATCATTATATTTCATGTCACTCTGTTTATTGATGGAAAAGTTTATATCCTTGTCATAGGTACTGCCTAGTATGCATCAACAACAACTGTGATTGGTATTTTAAGTCTTCGAGCCTGAAAAAAGCAAAACTTTTCAAGGTCAGAAATTTCAGCAAACTGCACTCATGACCGCTGAAAGATATATCTTACACACAATGCCAAGCTACTGCAAAACTCATCGGCAGTCTTCTGATAGACAAGTATAAAGATCCAAAAATAATATACACTTCTAATGAAATAATTGGAGACATGAACAAGCAGTATGGTCTTCAAATGACATATATGCAAGCATGGAGATCGAAGGAATATGCAGTTTAACTATTGAGAGGGAACTCGAGCGAATCATATGAAAAGCTGCCAAGCTACTTTTATATGCTGGTTCTTACCAATCCTATGTCGGTGGTAAGTTTGAAAAAAAAATAGAGGAAGACCTGTTTATGTATGCTTTCATTGCACTATATTCGTCTATAAAAGTATGACAATATTGCAAATCGGTTGTTGTTGTAGATGGGACTTTTCTTAAATCGACATACAAAGGAACATTATTGATAGCATCCACACAAGATCCATCATGTAAAAATAAGAATAATAATGTGTGTATATATATATATATATATATATAGCATATGCCATAGTAGATTCATAGAATAATGCTTCCTGGGAGTGGTTTTTCGTGAGGTTCAAGGATGCATTTGGGAAAAGGGAGGGAATGTGCATACTCTCAGACATGCATGAAGGCATTGAAAATGCAGCGGCAACATTGTATCCACAAGTACCTCACTGTGTCTGCATATGGCATCTATGGAATAATGTAAAAAAGAAACTACAAGAAGGACCATTTGCAGCTCAAAGACATATTCTTTGCTATGGCCAAAGCATACACAGTTGAGAAGTTTGATTATCACACGACAAAGGTAGAGAGAATTGATAAGAGGGTCAAAGATTACTTAATCAACGTTGGGTATGAAAGATGGTCCAGAGCATATTCCACTGTCAACAGAACATTGACAACGATTTCAAACATTGCAGAGTCGATCAATGCAGCGCTCAAGGCTGCTAGGGAACTCCCAGTACTGCCTTTGCTGGAGTACATAAGACAATTGATTGGACGATGGAACGTTACAAACCAAAAGAATATAGAGTCATTTACTGATCTTGGGAAAAATATGATACAATGTTGATGGACAATATCGAATGGTCACATCGGATGAAGGTATGACTAGAATCTGTAGATACTTGCATATAATATGTAATCATGTCGAATTCACGATCTGTTATATCTTGAACCCTTTATGTGATTCTGTTAAACTAGTATCCACCTGCACCGCACAGGGAGACCAAATTGATTAAAGCTAACGTTTTCTAATATTCATTGTCTGCACAAAAGCAATATTATAGTGTTCAAGTAATGGAGGGTCTTATATCTATTACCCGAGGCTTCAGGTTTTCTGTTTCTTTTCAAAGTTGGTTGGTCTACCTCTATTCTCTGTTTCTTCTGGGGCATGCGAGAAATTAGTCATTATGTAAACAAATTATTCAAGTTTTAGGCAACTACCAGCATGTATATAAGGCTTTCAACTTAATGTAGCATCTATGCCTACCCCACTACTGAAATATTGGTTGATTTGACATGATATTAAGCTATTTTGAATCTTGTACGCTCTCCAATATATGTATTTTAAGGGCATCTGATTTGTCACCACTAATGATAGTTGATAAATTTTGTAGGTGATCCCTTCAACGAGTTACTTATATTCAGTACTTGACAAGGGTAAGTAGAAAATGGTGTTCCTGAAAGATCGAACTTGCAGTTGTAGAAGGTTTCAGTTGGATGAGCTGACATCTGCATATGCTTGGCCAGTATTAAAATACAAATACATTGATCACATTGAGTATTGCTCGGTGTACTACACCAGGAAGTACCTATTGAAGACCTATGAAATTTTAATTTATCCGGTTCCTGACACATAAAAAATTCTTATAGAAGTTCTAGATGAAAAAGTCTTGCCACCAGACGTGACTAAATCAATAGGAAGGCCAAGGAAGGGGAGGTGCAATCCAATATATGAAAAAGAACGAAAATGTCGATTTCATGTGGACAATGTGGAGAAGAAGGTCACGACAACAAAACTTGTAGAAATAATCCAAAGAGAGGATGAAATATGTCAAATTTAGAATTACTTGTTATTTTACTTTACTGAATATCATAGAGATTTAGAAGAATCCAATATATCAAGAACTATATCAATGTAGAATGTCATTTGAATTTTAGATATAAATGAATATTTGATCTATCATTTAAAATTGTGTTACAAGTGTATTTTTTAAATTATACATCTGTTTGTTTAAAATAATATTGTATCATCTATGTATCATATTTGTATCTCTTGTGTATCACCTATGTATCTTTGTGTATCGGTAAATTATACATCTTTTGATTAAAAAAGAAGTTATATCAGCTATGTATCATATTTGTATAATCTATGTATATCTTGTATATCACCTATGTATCTCAGTGTATCGGCTCTTACTCATGTCTGTATTTGTGTAATAACAAAGCTAACTAATGGAAAACAGTCGTAGCAGCTAGAAAACTGTGCAAATAGTTTTAGAAATTTGCAAATAAGAGTGGCTTCATCAATACATATTTCAAAACCAAACAAACTGCAGAACTCATTGGGAAGAAACTAACTGTGCAGCAATCCAAAACGACTGTATTATCTATATATCATGTGTTTATTATAGGTGTATCATGTGTGTATCACAAACTACCATATATTTTTCATATTTTGAATTCACAATACAAAATCAAGCTAGAAAACACCAAAATAAACTAAACTACAACACTCCAATATTATACTAAAACTCATTAAACCTTTATAACAGAGCAGACATCTCATTTGCCGTAAAAATCTTAAAAGTATTCATAAAATTCAAACACAAACAAATTTGATCCGTCTTATAATATTGACAACATAGCAGAACACAATACAAAATGAAATTATTGAGTTCATCCTACAACAATGACAAAGGTAACTACTTCTTCCACTTCTGCGACTTATTCTGTCGACCAATAATCTCATCATCACTTTGCGCGTTCAGTTCCAGCTTCTTTCTAGCATAATCACACAAGAGAGAACCAAATCTGCAATGGTGTGCATATGCATTGAATTTTTTAGGAGGCGTCTTGTCCTCAATGAAATACTAGGACAATGATGCGCAAATACACCACAATCACTACAAAAATAAAAATAACAACAATTATCAAACTGCAGAATCTAAAAATAAAGCAGATTGTGTTGAAAGAAATTCATACGCTTCGGCTTGTTGAGGCATTCCTTCAACCAGTTTTACATCAAAAGGGGTAATCAAGTCCTTTGATTTGTAGATACCAGTGCGCCAATTGATATCTTTTTTGTTTAAATAGAAATGCGTGTACACGAAAAAATGAGGTATTAACACAGAATACTTGTGCATTGTGTTATCAACGTTTGCTTGATGAGCAGCTCCACCGCGCATAGAGTCATAGACATAAATGCACCTATCCTTGAAGGACATCACAACCATTATTCAATGCCATTGTTCCGCAACATTAATTGGCATTAAGACGTGCTTGACAGTGTGTCATGGAACATTGGCATCCAAGACATACCCCTGAATATACTCTGCAATGACATGTTTCGGATTGCACACTTCACTATCTCCACCTGTATCAATAAATGCCTGCCAAACTCATTAATTTTCTCGTCGAAGTACAAATCTGTGGTGGTGAATATTACAGGTAGGTCTTTGTCATACTTACCCTTCTTCCTCAAATAATAAAATAAAATATCAATGTGCTGAAATAAAATATAACATAACAAATAATTAATCACTGAAGGCGCGTAAGCTTTAAGCAACTACGCTTTTCAAACCAAATTCACAAAAAACAAAGGAAAATGAATGCTCACTACTTCTCTTGTGACAAGCAAGATAGCAATTAATAATATTTTCTAATTTAAGAGGCCCGATTCAGTGGCTAAAATTAAAAAAAAACAAAACTGTAAAAGTAACTTCTTACATACCGAGTCATCCAAAGGCCGACCATTATATGCCAAAGTGTAAAACTATTTTTAGTCTTCAACATGATATACACCAAGATCATAAGCATGATTGAGTTCACTAACATGGTTCAAGTAAATTTCGTTCCTGATAACAGATATGCACAAAAGAGATACAGTGATTTGATATAAAATAATGCTATAAATGACAATATATTAATAGATAAAACTGAACAAAGCTCAGAAGTTGGAAACATACTTCTTTCTGGACTTCCCTTATTTGACCCACACAACAAATACATTCAACAAAGAGTTGTTAACGCCAGTTCCGATTTTGCTTTGAAAGGATGCTTAACAGCATAAATTTGCTTTTTTTTCTTTCGCTGCAACAACACCAGTACTGGATCCTGAATCAAATACAGTAATGAACAGAGACTACACGGCCTTTGCATGACATCTCTTTCTTTTTTCCATTTACGACGAAACTTCAGGAAGTAATTCAGGTTGGTAAAGAATAATCTGAGATTCAGGAACCTCTTTCTCAGATTGTTCCTTCATCTCCCCTGCCGCTTCATCAACACTTGTAGTCACATAAACAACGCCAGTCTGAGATTCGAGAACCTTTTCTTTCTCAGATTCTGCCTTCATCTCATCTGCAGTCTCACCAACAGCGCCAGCATGTGCTACATCTTGTGTGAAAGTTACTTTAGCAACGAACATGTTAACTTTCACACCAAAAGGTTCTTCCATGATATTGACACCTAATTGATTTGCTGCATCGAGCACAATGTTGTTACGATGATGTGCACTGGTATCTCCTTAATAATATAGAACATCTTTGCCTTCACTTCCACCGACCTATTTTTTTTTTAAAAAAATCGAATTATCAAAAACAACAAAGAAAAGAAAAAGGAAAAGTGCAGAATGCACAACTAAACACACCTTACAACCATCCATATCAACATCTTCATTGCCACTAAACTCCATATTGCTCAAAAAATCATTATTGTCTTGACGACCACTGGTGCCTTCCTCTGGATGTGCACCATATTTGTCTTCGCTTGCACCAAGTTATTTTAAAAAAAAGGATTCAGTAAGTTAACTAAAAAAATAAAAGGAAATGCACAATGGAAAAGAAATTAATACCTTGGAATTTATTAACTCAAAGACTTCCTTCAATTTATCAGCAACATATTCCATAAAGGACTTTAACTGCTTATGGAGATACAAAAGGAAACAAATAAGAAAACTAATAGACTTTGAATATATATTTTTAATAATATTTAAAAAAATAAATATATATAAATAACCAATACAAACCTATTTAATATCAGATTTCAACTTCTGCAACTCACGGTCATAATCAACAGGTTGGACACCCGACATCTTTTTTGGTGGGACAAGCTCCTTAATCTGTTTCGGGTGTGGTGTGACAAAATCATCGCTATCATCAATAAGAAATTTTTCCCTGTTATGTGATGTCAAATATTTTTGATACTCATCGTTAACTTCAACAAGCAAAGTAAATCTCCTTAACTCTTCAGTTGTAGGAGAGATATTTTTAAACTGCAAATGTAACAAAAAGTGGTTCAGTCCTAGATGTATCAAAGATGTATAAAAGCTATATATTTGATGTATCACAATGAATTATAGTGTATCACATATGTATAACCCATCAATACATAAAGCTGATACCTTATTCCATGTGCTGTTGAAGAAACTAGTAGGGAAGTCCTCACGTGTTGGCCTGTCTGCCATTTCCTAATTTAATATGCGTGGTGTCTGATCTCCAACGCGAACATCAAACTTCTTATCAACTACAATGCAACATTCATAGAACCACATCTATAGTGCAAGAGGTCCTATAAAACTCGGACTTTACCTTCAACATGTCCCTCACCGACATCATTAAAGCTTGAAACACAATCTTACCTCAGGAAAATGACACATACTCACCACTCTCGACAAGATGGAAATTACGTTTACTTATAAATGTCTTCTGAGCCTGAGTGGACATTAGAAATGTGTTTATGAAATAAATGATTGTAATCTTAACTGCGTCTTCATCGGACTGTCATTTCTTCTTCTCAAAACAATCAATAAGCGACTTCTTTGACACCGCTTCAAAACCAGAAAAATAAGTATCCACCAACTTATTGGGTCCACTGAAGTTACCCTCAACATGTTCATTGCCACAACAGTTTAAATCACTTACAACACCGAATTCTCGAAGACCAAAATGTAAAATGCATTCGTCATTCAATTTCACATAAAATTGATTACACTTATCTTGAACCAACTCCCTAAACATTAAAGAACGAATCAGTTGTGCCTGGATAGCAACTCGAGGTAAATCAAGGAAATAGCCAAAACAACTTTCCCTAAATATCCGAAGTTGGACATCAGTCAACTTTGACTGTAAAACTGATACGATGTCTACATTAGTGTATGATGTTCAATGAGTAATAAGAAAAGACTCATCAACTGGAATATAAAGCTTCCAATGCTACAAATAAATGATACGAATTAAAAACAAATAAATACAAACTAAATCCAATTTTAAAAGAAGATCCAACAATAGAAAAAAAATATAACTGAAATTGTATGTACCTTACAAACTTTGTCAGAAATTTTAACTTTTTTCTGCCTTCTGAACCTTAACTTTTTTTTTTTTTGGTTTGACACCCAAATTCACTTCGTCCTCCACGACACGTTTTCTCTTACCTTCAACATCATCCACTCTAACTCTTTTGCTCTTCTTTTTCTCAGATTGTCTAACAACATCCTTTCGAGATTCTAACACTTTAATACTGTCAGAACGATTTTGTCTTCCCATATTTCATTCATCAATCGATTTTTCAACTAAAACTGGGGTTGAATGAGGAGNGTTTTTGTTTGACACCCAAATTCACTTCGTCCTCCACGACACGTTTTCTCTTACCTTCAACATCATCCACTCTAACTCTTTTGCTCTTCTTTTTCTCAGATTGTCTAACAACATCCTTTCGAGATTCTAACACTTTAATACTGTCAGAACGATTTTGTCTTCCCATATTTCATTCATCAATCGATTTTTCAACTAAAACTGGGGTTGAATGAGGAGATAAACTCATCGATCTAGTTTCTCTTCTCATGTTGCTCGATTTCTCAATTGAAATCGGCTTTGAATAGGATAATGAACTCATCAAACGAGTTTGTCTTGTCATATTACTCTATTTCACAATTGAAACTAGGTTCAATGAGAAATATTTTTTAAAAAATTATACGAACAAACAGTTACAGAATATTTTGAAGAAATTGATACAAAACTCAACCAAAACTAACAAAATCATCTATAACAGATACCTACGATGAACTCTAATTAAACAATTCAGTCACAAAAGCCTAAAAACAGTATCGCTTCTCCAAAAATACATGCAATCCGAAAAAATATATAAAACAAGAGATTTTCTACTCCAAATTACCTGGAATCAGACGAAAATAACCGCAAATGTATTTTGTTTTGTCGTCAATTTTAGCAATTTTTGTTCAATTTATATATATATATATATATATATATATATATATATATATATAGAGAGAGAGAGAGAGAGAGAGAGAGAGA
>AWOL01S0021359.1:111452-129583 GCA_000715115.1 Nicotiana otophora | reverse complement strand
TTTTTTTTTTTTTGTTTGACACCCAAATTCACTTCGTCCTCCACGACACGTTTTCTCTTACCTTCAACATCATCCACTCTAACTCTTTTGCTCTTCTTTTTCTCAGATTGTCTAACAACATCCTTTCGAGATTCTAACACTTTAATACTGTCAGAACGATTTTGTCTTCCCATATTTCATTCATCAATCGATTTTTCAACTAAAACTGGGGTTGAATGAGGAGATAAACTCATCGATCTAGTTTCTCTTCTCATGTTGCTCGATTTCTCAATTGAAATCGGCTTTGAATAGGATAATGAACTCATCAAACGAGTTTGTCTTGTCATATTACTCTATTTCACAATTGAAACTAGGTTCAATGAGAAATATTTTTTAAAAAATTATACGAACAAACAGTTACAGAATATTTTGAAGAAATTGATACAAAACTCAACCAAAACTAACAAAATCATCTATAACAGATACCTACGATGAACTCTAATTAAACAATTCAGTCACAAAAGCCTAAAAACAGTATCGCTTCTCCAAAAATACATGCAATCCGAAAAAATATATAAAACAAGAGATTTTCTACTCCAAATTACCTGGAATCAGACGAAAATAACCGCAAATGTATTTTGTTTTGTCGTCAATTTTAGCAATTTTTGTTCAATTTATATATATATATATATATATATATATATATATATATATATAGAGAGAGAGAGAGAGAGAGAGAGAGAGAGAACTTAGAGAAGAGAACGGTGTCTGTATTACAAAAATAATGGATACAAAAAAACTGACATTTGGGCCTTTTTAGTAGTTATTTTGTTTTGGGCTATTTTTGGTTGGGAAAGTTAATAGAGTGACAGTTTAGGTAATTTTCGCTTTTAAGTTTCTCAAACCCAGCAGAAAAAAGATTTGGTTAGCACTTAGCCGCATCAATTTGTGCATAATATTCCCTATGCAAGGACGATGACGATCCTACAAATACACTATTCTGATTCTAAATGTGCATGACATATCCCAAAAGTATCAGTAAAGTGTAGTGCACAACTAATGTCTGTTAAACTAAAAACAATATGCTTAGAAGTCATCTTTTAATATTTCTCGTTTCCTAGTAGGCTTGTTCTGATCAATTGCCGGATAATACAATATTCCAGCTCTCCTTCAAGATCTTCAATGGCGATTTCCACTGCTCCCAGTCTTTTATTGGCACACTGCACAGTCATTGCGTCGCATTTTTCCCAGGAACTTAAGTTGTTTACTCTCATCAACATAAGTGACATCAAAGACTCCAAAATAGAAATTGTAGCCACTCTTACTTGTTTCAAAACATTCACAACCACCATAAGGTTATTTTTATTATTATTATTATTATTATTATTATTATTATTATTATTATTATTATTATTATTTTTCATTCCCTTTAAGGAATGCAAGTGCTTTAACATTTCTTTCTTCAACTTCTGAACGTCGATTCGAGGTCATGGACATGATCTTTAACGAGCAAAAGGACATCTTTGGTGGTGCCACAAACACTTTGTAATCCATTTATATATATATATATATATATATATATAGATATAGTTAAGCTCAGAAAAGGAGATTTGAGTTATATGTAGAAGATGGATTAGTACGTGAGATTTGAGATTTAATTTCTGAGGAAAAAGGACAGGAAGGATCCTTCTTTGTACGGACTCTCGTTATCTTCTAATTGGCAGCCGCTAAAGTCACCAACCAAATTTTGTCCCCCTAGGAAACTTCCACCCAAATGGGAAATACATAAAAGCGAAGTATACTAAATAACATTGATTAATTAGTTGATACTATAGTTGTTAAGATGTCGTTGTTTGAAAATTAGGTTAATTAGCAGGGGAAATATGCCAATCTAGCGGGTATCAAAATTTGTTGCCATTCAGACACTATGTTTGCTAATTTGATGACTAAAATGGAGCATTTAGGCTGTAATCAACAACATGATTTAGGATCACTAATAACTCTTCACAACCATTTAGGCTTATAATTTGGAGATCTTTTAAGAAAATCTTCCCATATATTTTCTCTTTGTTTGTCAGTAAAAGTGGATTATTATATTCATTCATGATTGATAGCCGTATATGTTGACGAAGCCACGAGGTCTTTATCACGAGGGCCCCAAAAAGAAACAAAATGCAAAAATGACATACAATACACCAATAACAGCAACAATATTTAGGTTCACAAAACAACAAATCAATTAAGAAATCATATAAACCAATAATAGCACATTAATTAGGTTCCCATAGAAACAACCAAAATCAAATAAGGAACCACCTAAATTTAAAACAAACAATTAATATCTTATTGAAAATTTACTTGTCACAAAATATTATAAAGTTTCAGGACATAAGTTTCAAAAATAGCATAGTTAATTTTTGAAACTTGCAATTTTAAACATGTCATAACATTTGTATAATTATAAGACTTTTAAAACTTGTGATATAAATATGTAATATAAAAATATATCATATTTTTTGAAACAAATAATTAGGAATTAATGTCTTGTCAACAAAATGATCTCATATCACTTGATTTCCATATGCACAAACCACATACTCCAGGAGATAATGATCTCCTATTACCCGTACACTTTAAATAGAAGAACACCCTCTAAAAATGTCAGTGTTGCATTTACCGATTTCTTGTGAAAATGGCCATACAACTGAAAAAACAATTTTAATGGGCCATATAACTGATTTCCTAAGTTCTCGGTAAATCACAATAATTAATAATATGAAGTACTATTCCTTTTGTTTTCCGAGATTCAAACTTTTTAAAAGACATATGAAAAAATTATGTTATTTTAAAAAAAAACTTGCTTACTCTCGAAATTCGAACACCGCCACATAAATGGGAGGGAGGGAGGGAGTAGCAAATATAGTAATCTATACATAATGACAAATAAAAGATCAATTATTTTGTATTGGATTAAAAATATTCCTGGTGTTTTCAGAAAATGATATAAATTATCCTTAAAGAACACAAATTATATAGTAAAAGAATATATCACTTAACCAATGATTTAATTGATAAAAAATTATATTATAGGCACATATAATACATACATAATGTTTATTCATTTGCTTGGTATAAACACGGACTACAAGGAAGGAAAGAAGAAACCTCTATTTCAGCTTTTGTTCTTTATTTTTGGATTCCTTTTTGTAAGCCATGTCTTGAACACTTGAACGAATTTAAGCTCACAATTTTTGCGAATTCTTTAAGTGACGCAGAAAGAATTTAAGAGACTTTTTGACAAATTTAAAGGGGATTGCCTTGATTTTATAGAGCAATATAATAAAGAAAAGAATGATTAAATAGTACTCCTTCCATCCTTATTTATGTGATACTTTTCGGCTCTCGAGAGCCAGTTTGATTATTTTTAAAGTTAAATTGGATTAAATCAATTTAATATTTTAAAATTAAAATTTAAATATTAAAAAATTATACGAAAAGTACTAACTATAAGTTGTAATTCTTATTTTTTGGTGAAACAGAAAATTTTATTTATCACTGAACAAGAATTTACAAGTTGGAATCTCAAATACATCAAAAGACCTCACAAAAAGATAATTCTCTATTTCTATTTCCTACTCCCTACTCTACTATATACAGCTTCCTCCTGTACAATATTTATCTATAGAGTGCCAAATGTAGTGTCTATCTCTACATAATTGCTTCCTTCCCATTGCTTCATATGCTCTATATTTGCATTCTTGCTTTATCTGGTTACAAATAGGTCCAGGTCTTGGAACCTGTTGGTGCCACAGTGCTGCATTCCTTGCTTTCCAAATATAGTAGTGCAGCTAGAACAAAAGCCTTGCATATTTTTCCTTTAACTTGCCTTGTCATCCTTCTTCCTATCCCTGAAGCTCAGTATTAATTATACCCATGTACAACCATCGTAGGATTTCGTCCAAGCATGCTTTCGACAGTTGACATCTAAAGAATAAGTGATCAATTGTCTTCTCCTCATTGCCACAGATCACACATAAGTAGTCCTGGCTGATCCCCATATGTTTTAGTCTTTCTTTTGTTAACAGTCGCTTATGTGCAGCTAGCCAGCAAATAAAACCGTGCTTAGGTATATTCATTCGGTGTCACTACCCAAAAATCACTATAGGCCGTGATGGTGCCCAACGACGCCGTTAGGCAAGCCAACGGTGAACCATCTAAATAATTATTTATTTTATTATTTGAAATCATAAGCACTACTAGAAATTCGGCAAAAACCGACCAAGGTCGACCGACCAACTTTAGTCGGTCAAAAAACCGACCAAAAAACAGACCAAAGTTGGTCGGTTTTTCAAAATATTAGTTTTTTTACGAAACCGACCAACTTTGGTCGGTTTTCTTTGGCGCAAAAATGCGGGAAACTATTTTTAAGTCCCGCAAAATTTATGTTTCAAGAAACCGACCAACTTTGGTTGATTTTTTCAATTAAAATAAATAAAAATTAATATTAAAAAAAACGACCAAAATTGGTCGGTTAATTCGGCGGGTCATTTAAAAAAACTGACCAACTTTGATTGGTAATTTTACTTTTTAATAAAACCGACTAACTTTGGTCTGTTATTTTCGTGCGAAAATACAATTAAAGAGTATAAATCAAATAAAAGACAGGCTTAAAACAAAATGTACCAATGGTCTAGTGGTAAAATAGTATCCTGCCACAATACAGACCCCGGTTCGATTCTCAGATGGTGAATTTTTTTATTACATAATTAAAATACCGACCAACTTTGGTCGGAAAAAACGGACCAACTTTGGTCCTTTTTTTGCAATATTTTATTTTTTGAATTTAATTGACCGACCAAAGTTGGTCGGTAATTTCCGACCGACTTTGGTCGGTATTCCTTTCCGACCACAAAAATACCGTCCACACGTAAACGGTCGCGTTTTGGTCGGTTTTTGGACATTACCAACCAACATTGGTCGGTTTGTTTGGTCGGTTTTTACCGAATTTCTAGTAGTGAAGTTTTATTAAGCAAAAGAATTTATGCATTGAAAATGATAGGTATATACATGGTTAGTAAGATATAAAAATAAAAGATGACAATATTATGCAAACCCATAAACAACAACTAGAATATCCCAAAACCTGATGTCAGAAGTGCATGAGCAACTACTAAGAAATACAATATTAATACAACGTCTGTTTGAAATGTAAAATAGATAAGATAACATAAATGAATATGAAGGAGACTCCGTGTGTTGCGGATCGTAATATGGGATGCCGCTCACTGTAAAGTCCCCGCAATAATTGCGCCGTTGCGCCCAAAAAACCACCAGAAATATCAACTGCACAATAAATGCAGAAGTGTAGCATGGGTACATAAATCAATGCATATCCAGTAAGTATCTAGCCTAACCCCGGAGAAGTAGTGACGAGGGGTCGACATCGACACTTACTGGTGGTCTAATAAATCAAGTACAGTAAAATGTAGACAAATGAAGCATGATAATTAAATAGTGAAAATAAATATACGTTCACGATACGATCCTCAACTGAACAGTAAACACAAGTCCTCAAATATCGGTTATTTCATCAAATGGAGTATATAATGGCCACCACCGGATAAATCATCACATCTCAAGTCAGAAAAACTCACATATTAGACTGACTTCTTGTCAAATAATACACACGATTTTGCCGAGTCGAGCGGCCCGATCCCATAGGAGTATTTCATAGAACTGCCGAGGCGAATGACCCGATCCCATAAGAGTGTGTTACAATATCCTGCCGAAGCGAATGACCCAATCCCATAAAAGTGTATTACAATAATCATGCTGTGGCAAATGGCCCGATCCTATAAGAGTGTGTTACAATAATCCTGCTGAAGTGAACAACCCGATCCTATAAGAATGTGTTACAATAATCCTGCCGAGGCGAACGACTCGATCCCATTAGAATAAGAAGCTTTAATGAGTCCCTGACCCCATGCATAAATATATGTGCGAGTTATGAAATTTAAGAAAACTTTTCGATGAATATGCGTAACGCAGAAGAAATTCATAAGGGAAGCACAATTTTCCACGGCTAATCAAGTAGCTCGTCAAGTACTTAAAATGGCAAGTCCGATATTCTATGCGAGTCTAGTCTCAGGTTGAATGTAAATTAAAGCAATTATTGAAATGATAACTCAATTGTTGCAAATAAAGCATGGCGTGAATCTAAGTCTACCCGGACCTAATCAGGAATTCTAGCATACGAATGGATACTCGTGACCTTATACGTACATAGCTCCCACAACATGTCACACATAACAAATACAATACCTACGGGATAAATTCCTCCTCACAAGGTTAGACATGAGACACTTACCTCGCTCCGAAGTTCCATAACCAGCTCCAACACCTCTCTAACACCTCAAACTGACACCCATCGATCCAAACTAGTCAAATAACGTGAAAACTAATAAAAACACACTCCAATACTTATAATTAATCAATTTATAAAAATTTCCAACTCCACTTAAAAAGTCAACAAAGTCAACCCTCGGGCCCACGTGCCCGGATTCTGAAAAGTTTTGAAGATAAATATTACCCATAAAACCACGAACTCAAATATATAAAGTATTCCTTATTCCATGCCAAATTTCGTATTCAAAATCCAAAAATACCAAATTCTAAGTTTTCTTCCAAATCCCACCATTTCTATAAAATTTAGTTGACCCTACCCTTCGCGTTCCGTTCCACACCTCGCGTTTGCGAAGGCTGTCTGCGTTATAGTCATCCCTCTCCCAGCCTTCTTAGCGTTCGTGATCAAGCCTCCGCATTCACGAAGTAGAACCAGGTCAGTCTCCGCATTCGCGTGAGTCTCCTCGCGTTCGCAAAGAGACAAACAAGGGCCCTTCATCAGACTTCTTCGCGATCAGGGGACTACCTTCGCGATCGTGAAGCACACTAGCACACCAGTACACCAGCAATATCAACCTAAGTTCAAACATGCTCCGGGTGGTCCGAAACATAGCCGAGCCACCCGGTGCTCCATCCAATTACACCAACAAGTCCATAAATATATTGTGGACTTACTAGAAGGCTCAAAACACATAAAACAACACCGAAATCAAGAATCGCACCTCAAAACCTCACTAATCAACTTCTAAGCTTTGAACTCATTTCATCCAACTCTGAACGCGTCGAAACATATTTAGACAACTTGGAATGATGCCAAATTTTACTCAAAACTCATAAATAAGAATACGAACCTATTCCAATGCTTGAAATCCCAAACGGACATAAATAACATTAAAATCCAATTCTACTCAAACTTAGGAAATTCTAAAACTTTCAAATGCTAACTTTTCACAATAAGCGTCGAAATGCTCCCGCACCACCCGATACTCAACCCGAACATACGTCCAAGTCTAAAATCATCATAAGAACCTATTAGAACCTTCAAATCTCGATTCCGAGGTCATTTAATCAAAAGTCAAACCTTGGTCATCTCTTCCAACTTAAAGCTTCCGAATTGAGAATTTTCCTTCCGAATCGACTTTGAACTTCCCGAAATTTAATTCTGACCACACGTACAAGTGATAAAACACGAAACGAAGCTACTCAAGGCTTTAAGCTGCTGAACGACGCCTAGAACTCCAAACGAGCGGTCGGGTTGTTACATTCTCCCCTACTTAAACATATGTTCATTCTCAAACGTGCCTAGAACCATTCCAGGTCCGATTAACACCTGACACACCTACCCGTGCCACCACAACCCATGTGAGCACATTAGCTTGAGTTAGACTGGAGATCCTTCCTGCTACCTAAGTCCACAAGCCGTAGAACTAAATCCCAAGATCCAAAATTCTCTACGAGACCTGATTCTAACATACAAACAGCGTATCAATCTCTACACACTGAACTAAAACATGATCATGCATTAATGCTGATATCACACATTGCACCACAAAACTCATTTGCCCATAGTAACCCCCTCCAAGCACAACAGTTGTAAATTCACTAACCCGATGCCCGTAGTATACCTCATAACGTGTATAAGCCCTGATCTAACCCTAACAATACTGCAATGATGAAAGCGACACATAGAAGCTCATAACCACCTGCCAAATCAATACTTTCTGGAGTCTCTTTGATTGACAAGAACCATTTCCTCATTCTGAACTGACTACCCATATTTTCCTCCTAATATACGTTATATGAACCTCGTTTCACCCAGTACAAGTTGCTCGACCAACAAACCCTCCACAACCTCATATGACGACATCAATGCGTCAACAAGCCATAACTAGAATACGACCAACTAAGGAAAAACGATCTCGGGTAAAGAGCTATCCATCTCGCGTAACGAATAAAATGGTCAAACATATGCTATGAATCTATCTCAGAGATGAGAAACAAGGAACACAAAATAGGTATAAGGAACCATACTCAACATCTCACTATTGCAGCGTGCAACCTGATCCACACTTGATACCGTTGCGACATGCAACCCGATCCAAACATCATACTCGTGGCGGCTCGCCACTCGTTCCATACACATACAATCAATAAGGAAATACCTACCGAGCCAAAACGATCATACCCACGAAATGCCCGAATGTCGACCACAAGCACGCCAACTGCATAAACACAACCCCGGGGAGACAGATAGCGCCATTCGCTACAAAATGCCAAGCACGACTAAGGTGCAATAAACAGCCTACATCTCGAGAGCCATATTGCTCCTATAATATCACAAGCTACACAGGATCACAACACATGCATGAATAATCAAGCCGTCTCACAACCCATATAGCATAATAGAGTATTACATAGAAAAGCCGATGACAGTAGTAACATCCAATACCCAAATACCCCTCCATAAGCAATGCTATGTTGAATGAACACATCCAACCTGATGTAGAGAATACATTCATCTTAGATCTACTAACGGACCTCAAGCCAATTTTGATCACCTCATATTGGGCCAATAACCTTTTAGAGATCCATAATGACCATATCCATGACACACACGAGCAGCCATCCAATTCGGAATAAACTCCCACAGTCTACACCCAAAGGAATAAAGCGCATCGCAGTCACAAACTCTCCCATTAGCGACAACACCAGAATCTCCATAGCTGATCTCAATATCTAACAATCAAAGTACTAACACGTTGCACTTATATGACCTTCCTGTGGAATATACTCCTACAACCTTTCGCACCAGGTAGTAAAATCTGAACATCAGTGTCCATTGACCATGCTATTTCTATAGCCTAGTCGAGTATTCGCCTTTCAATACCCAACACTTCTTCCACAAAACAGCCCATCCTCAAACTGCCCGAAAATAGTGCCAACATACTATGAACATCTGAAATCCTCCCATGCTCCTCTGAGCTCGTGTCATTCTTATCAAAACCGAATTGCATTCTTGATCCTCAACTTCTAATTTCCACATCGCTCATTGCACCTATCATGCAACTATGCGAGAGTACAAGAATTTTATCATAACCTATAAACCACCAATAGAATAAAAACTTCATCGGCTAGAGCCCTTTTCACTCAACTCATTTCGGAATAATAATTGCAACACACAATCGAATTCCCATAACCGCAGAAAATGCAAACCTCAGATCATGGTCTAAACCGCTATAACTCTTCCGAGATCCACTCACACATAACTAAGCCATCAGAATGAAATACCTATAAATCAATCGAATCAGGACGGCTGCCAAACCAGCACGTACAACCACGAATCACTTGTATAGCCTTATCACACCGAAGGAACTAATCATTTCCACAACCCTGCTGATTCAAACCATTACTAACTACATTCAAACCATTACTAACTAACTTAACTTCTTCCAATTTACTCTTGACTTGCCTTCGAAATAATAGCTCTATTCAAACACTTAACGGACCTCAAACATAGGTCATCCCGAGTGACCCAAATTACGAGATCACATCGTCTCAATACACATAAGCCATCTCATACCCTCCTCATATGTGAGCACCTAATTTTTGACTATATTTGAATTTTTACCACCTTCTACTATGTAAATATTTTTAAAAATTTAATATATATATTTTTTGTTTTGTTACATTTTTTTATATAGGGTAAGAATTTAAAATAATTTAAAAGGTAAAATTATTACTATTAGTATTATTTTTATTTTTATCTTTATTTTTAAATAAAATACAACAACAACAACCCAGTATAATCCCACTAGTGGGGTCTGGGGAGGGTAGTGTGTACGCAGACCTTACCCCTACCCTGGGGTAGAGAGGCTGTTTCCAAATGACCCTCGGCATCCTTCCCTCCAAGAACTCCCCACCTTGCTCTTGGGGTGACTCGAACTCACAACCTCTTGGTTGGAAGTGGAGGGTGCTAACCATCAGAGCAACCCACAAATTTAAAAAAACCTGAAAAGATTAAATATTTTTTTTAATTTTCGAAAGTGAATAAAATAATAGAAAAATTAAAAGAATGGAATAAAAAAAGTAAAAGTAAAATTTGGTGGAAATTGTTTTTTACAAAAAGTAAAAGAAAGTGGACAATTTAAAAAATAAAAGTAAAAGAATGTGAAAATTTAAAAAATAAAAAGTAAAAGAAGTTGGAATTAAAAAATAAAAGTAAAGGTAGATGAATTTTGTTTTAAAAAAAGTAAAATAAAGTAAAAATTAAAAAAAAGAAAGTAAGATAAGTGGAAATTAAAAAAAAGAAAAGTAAAATAAGTGAAAACAAAGAAAAGTAAAAAGTGGGAAATTAAGAAATAAAAGTAAAGGAAAGTGGAGAATTATTTTTTTTAAAAAAGAAGAAAAATAGGAAGTGGGAATTCGTTTTAATTAAAAAATAAAAAAATAATAAAAAAATAAAAAAATAAAAAACTAAATCTGAAAAAATTCAGATTTGTTTCCCTATAAATAGAAGAGAAATGTGAGGAAAAAAGAGGAGAAGGAAGGAAAAATAGAGGAGAGAATTGAGAGTAAAATAAATCTTCTTCTGCGCTAAGTGAATTTCTACTCGTTTCATTATTTCTTTTGAAAATTCAAGCAATTCATCACCCTGTTTAAGACCCAAAAATGCCTCAAATTCAAGCCTAAAACCACCTTGTGAAGCTTCATTGATAGTCACCTCTCTCACGCCAAAAACCAGCAGCCTCACGAGGTATAGTCGAGTTTCGGTCCGTGCTCGAATTTTAGAAGGTTCGTCGCTAGATTTTCTGCTCATCTGCCGATTTGCCCTTGGTTTGGTGTATTTGCTCGACTCAGAATTGTTTTTGCATTAATCAAGTTCTGAAGGAAATTTTTTGCTTAAAGGTTCATTGCTTATCCTCCCTTTCTTAATTATTTCATTATTTTGTGTGATGTTCTTATAGAGGTTCATGTGATAGTTTTTTGTGTTGTTTTATTTATACACATTATCATGTTATAGTTTCTTTTTATATGTTTCAAGCGATTTGTCAACAGATTATTTGAATAGGATTTCATCTTAATGAGATTTGCTATTTAGAATTAAGAATGAAGATTTTGCCATATTAATGGGTCATGCGTTGGAGTTAAAGTAAGTGAACCAGAAATGAGTTACCATATTTAATAGGAAATAAATAATTAGACATGGGTTGGATTGACTATAAATCTGTCAGGCCCAATAATTTTGTCACTAGACCAATAATTAGCTCATTCTTCCATAATGGATAAATGTCTCCTAATTTCACAGATAGAGTAATAAGTTGTAAATATTTCTAAGTGTGGATGACTTTTCAATACTTTAAATAACTAATATATTTCCCGACTTCCAAATAATTTCCTATCCATAAACTCTTGGTCTTACAATAATTTCAAATTAGTTTAGGAAAATAATACAAGTGCGCGTTCACATGACTTGACCAATCAACTTCGAATAATAATAAATGTGTTATTGATTGTGTACACGTAAGCGTGACATGATTCTTGACGCCAAACAAAAATGAGTACACATACGTGTGACTTATTTCAAGATAATTTTCATAAATCTAATCAAACAATAAAAGCGGACATAGGTAAAATATGAGAACCAATAAAACACAGGTTATCCAAAAATAATATAAGCCAAATATAGTCAATAAAGCGACCGTGCTAGAATCACATGACTCGGGGAATGCCTTACACCTTTTTCCTAGTCAATAGAATTCCTTACCCGGACTTTATTTTTGCAGATGAATAATAATAGAGTCAAACCTTCCTTTGACTAGGGATTTAAATAAATGGTGACTTGGAACACCTAAAAAATAAATTTGAAGTGGCGACTCTGTAAATAAAATAATCCCTACTCAAATTTGTCACTTTAATTAGAAAAACTCTTTAACCCACAACAATCCATATACCATATATCTTTTGTGGGGGAAAAAAGAGGTGTGGCAGCTCTGGCGACTCTGCTGGGGACAAGAACCCAAAACTTCTAGTTCAGGGTTCAGAATTCGAGCTTGTAATGTGATCTATACTTGGCATTCTTGATTGTTGATATTACTGTGTTTGTGGGCCTAATGTGCTAATTGTCGCTCATTTACCGCTTTGATATTATTTGAACTATATAAATTGCTTTCTTACGCCTCCCTTCCGAGTCTTCTGAATTTATGGTGTACACGTGCGCGTGGCCCACTTTTCTGTTAGAGGTCATTCAAAATAGAACGAGGCTGGATCAACAACTAGGCCGGGTAGACTTTATTGCTCCCCGTACGTTGCCCCCACCTCGGCTCGAGCTGTCCGCTTGGGTAAGCCACGCCTAAAACACTCCCCCATGATTTTAAACCTAGAATAACATAGCCTTATGCCGTATCCCTAGTAGGAGCGTTTGTTTGCATCACAGACATTTGACTTGGGGGACTCAACACACGGGTTGGGTCCGTCTAGGACAGGTGTACCCGATAATTACAACACCATCGTAATGCATCTTATGTGCTACATGTACATTATGTTTGATTCGGTTTGTGCATGTTGACCAGTTTCTAAAACATAAAAATAAGAATTGAGAGAAAACCAGAAGGAAGAAAATAGGAGAGAGAAAATTTACTCGTTATTGTTTTAAAAGATTCTCGGTATTTGAAAATCCAAAAACCCTATCAAAATTTTACCCCAAAATGATTATTACAAAATAAGATTGAATTTTCCCAAAATTAGAAGTGTCATCCCATTACTGAAATATTGACCGAACTATATGGGTCTGATTCTCATCGGATGTGAGATACATAGGCAAACCTCATCGGTTCCGGCCCCAAATGTTCAAAAATTCAAAACTATTTTCCTTCCACTTCCTTCTTTAGAAGTCTTTCTTTGAGACGTAAAATCCAAAAATCCAAAAATATTTTCTTCCTTTATAAAAAGTCTTTCTCTAAATTGTTTTTAAAAAAAAATCAAAATTCAATAAATATTTTCTTTCTTTTGAAAATTATCAACAAAACTAAAATCCAAAAAAATTTTCTTTCTTTTTTAGAAGTCTTTCCTTCGAAAATTTCGAATAAAAAAAGAGAGAAAATTAAAAATCCAAAATATTTTCCTTTTTAGGAGTTTTTGTGGTATGATTTTCAAAAAAAAGAAAAACCAAAGATGGATAATTAAATTGAAAAAAGAGTTAACTTATTTACTTTATTCCTGATCTTCCCTAAACTACGTAATGATCTGATTCATGCGGCATCATGATACGTAGGCAATGCTCATCGGATTCGTTCATAGCCATAAACAAATTGAGTGAAAAAATAAACCGGAAGAAAAGAAGAAAAAAGTTGAGTGAAAAAGAAAGAAAAGAGTGACAAAAAAATAACAAAGAAAAATAAAGAGCGAAAAACAACAAAAAAGAGAAAGAAAAAAGAAATCAAGGTATGAAAAAGAAAATTCAAAAAAAGAAAAAAGAAAAAAAAGGAGAGCTTCCCGAGAAGGAATCAATTCACCCATGTTGGTGTATCATACCCGAGCTTGTTCCAAAAAGCTAGTCAAGCTAGGTCTACTGCAATCAGTAGTCCCGAACCGGCGCATCGGACTAATGCTAGATGTGAATACCACTCTGGAGCAGTGGGACATGATACAGAAGACTGTTGGATTCTTAAGAGAATAGTGGAAGACCTCATCGAGGTCAAGGCAATAGTGCTTAGGGATGAAGAGGCCCCTAATATGATGAACAATCCTCTGCCTACTCACACCAATGGGCCAGTAGTCGGAATGATCTATGAAGAGGAGTAATTTGATCCAGCACTGAAAGCAACAGTAGCCATTTTCTCGGCAGAAGAGAAACCAAAAAATGGGCGCCAAACCTGAAAAGTTCTCTGTCAGATGGGAGTCTCGGTAGTCGATCTTGCTATCTTTTCTGCGTCCGGATTATTTTAGGGTGTAATGCGGACGTTTTACTTTTATTGTCTTACTTTGTGATGTAAACCCTTCTATCTTTAAATTTTTATTTAAAAAAAAAATCAAATCAAATGAAATTAATATTTCATTGAATGTCTCTTTTCTTAATCTTGTCACCTTTTTTATTCTCTTTGTAGTTCTGTTAATGCAGATTTTAATGATATGACATGCTTGAGGACTTCATGCCTATATCTTAAAATGCTGTCAGACCTCGATATAATTGATCAAGAAGCAGAATGTGTTGAAGATAAGGCTTGTGAGAAAATAAATAAAGAATTGGAACAGTAGGCCTAGGCCAAGTCCGAATGAAATCAGAAGAAGTTGAAATTTCCTCTCTTCGGATCATTATTGAAGCCGAGATTGAGGATAAAGATTGGGTCAAGAATCGATTGGAACAATTGACACTTATTGATGAAAAGCGATTGGCCACAGTTTGTCACGAGCAGTTATACCAACAAAGAATGGCTAGTGCCTACAATAAGAAAGTGAGGCCCAGGAAATTTGAAGTGGGGAAACTCGTTCTGAGATTTATCTTCCCGCATCATGAAGAAGCTAAAGAAAATTGGCTCCAAATTGATGCAGTCAAAAAGGTACTATATTTGACCCTTCACACACCTTTAATGCTCTTTGATGAGATGACGAAGGCTTTCATTCTCGCTACCCAAATACCATTAACCATTTTTGCCAACCCTTTGAGCCAGTTACCTTTCTTTGATTACCCTATTTGGAACCTGAAGGAGTTATTGAAAAGAAAAAAAAAATAAGAAAGAAAAAGGAAAAGGAAAGAGAAAGAAAACAAAACAGACAGAAAGACAAAAGAAAAAAAAACAGTTCATGTTAGCTTGAACTACGTTTGACTTGATTCCGAAAGGATACGTAGGCAGCCTCTCTCTCGGGTTCAGTCACACTAGAATACAAATCCACATTTTCAAAAAAAAAAAAAAAAAAAAAAAAAAAAAAATGAAACTAGGGCAGATGTTACAATGGGTCAGCGATAGTTTCGCCTTAAAGGTTCAAACGTTGTAATTCAATACAAATCCTTTTTACCCAAATCATTTTCAAGTCCTTCTGATCAATCAACGAGAATGTTCAAAATTGGAGGATACGGTCACTTGGATCTGGTGCAACCAAAATGAGAGAATTAAAATGAGAGAGTCTTATTGGTGAAAACCCTCATGGGCGCCGTAAGGCAATGGTGAGTAAATAAACTAAAATGAGAGTCTTTTTAGTGAAAACTCGCAAAGATCACTATAAGGCGATGGTGAGAAGAGAGAGGTCAACTGGTGAAAACCCACAAAGGGCGCCACTGATCGAAAAGAGGATCATCATAGCCATTGGCATCGACACAGTCCTGGGCAAGGTTTCTCGATTTCGAGGCAAAAGTTGTGAGGAATTTCTAGGAGTCAGACAGTTTACACAGATCAGGCATCTAGTCCAAAAGGCATGTTATGTTCATTGAAGTCTGCATGTACTCCAGATAAGTCCTTCTTTCCTTTCCCCGAAAGGGATACCTCTTGTCTAAATGAAGTTGAATAGGTTAAGTACCAAGTGGCTAACCGTTTTGGCAAAGTTTAAAAATCCAAAGGTTCCCCAATGCTCTGAAATTGAAAGTTTTGGAGGAAAGAAGTCGAAAGTGAAATACCACAAGAGGTATCCATTACTAACTAACTTAACTTCTTCCAATTTACTCTTCACTTGCCTTCGAAATAATAGCTCTATTCAAACACTTAACGAACCTCAAACATAAGTCATCCCGAGTGACCCAAATTACGAGACCACATCGTCTCAATACACATAAGCCATCTCAAACCCTCCTCATGTGTGAGCATCTAATTTTGTGACTATATTTGAATTTTTACCACCTTCTACTATGTAAATATTATTAAAAATTTAATATATATATTTTTTGCTTTGTTACATTTTTTTATATAGGGTAAGAATTTAAAATAATTTAAAAGGTAAAATTATTACTATTAGTATTATTTTTATTTTTATCTTTATTTTTAAATAAAATAAATTTTAAAAAAACTGAAAAGGTTAAATATTTTTTTTAATTTTCGGATGGGAATAAAATAATAGAAAAATTAAAAGAATGGAATAAAAAAAGTAAAAGTATAATTTGGTGGAAATTGTTTTTTTAAAAAAGTAAAAGAAAGTGGAAAATTTAAAAAATAAAAGTAAAAGAATGTGAAAATTAAAAAAATAAAAAGTAAAAGAAGTTGGAATTAAAAATAAAAGTAAAGGTAGATGAATTTTGTTTTAAAAAAAGTAAAATAAAGTAAAAATTAAAAAAAAAAAAGAAAGTAAGATAAGTGGAAATTAAAAAAAAGAAAAGTAAAATAAGTGAAAAAAAAAAGAAAAGTAAAAAGTGGGAAACTAAGAAATAAAAGTAAAGGAAAGTGGAGAATTATTTTTTTTAAAAAAGAAGAAAAATAGGAAGTGGGAATTCGTTTTAATTAAAAAATAAAAAAATAAAAAAAAATTAAAAAAATAAAAAACTAAATCTGAAAAAATTCAGATTTTTCCCCTATAAATAGAAGAGAAATGTGAGGAAAAAAGAGGAGAAGGGAGGAAAAATAGAGGAGAGAATTGAGAGGAAAATAAATCTTCTTCTGCGCTAAGTGAATTCCTACTCGTTTCATTATTTCTTTCGAAAATTCAAGCAATTCATCACCCTGGTTAAGACCCAAAAATGCCTCAAATTCAAGCCTAAAACCACCTTGTGAAGCTTCATTGATAGTCACCTCTCTCACGCCAAAAACCAGCAGCCTCACGAGGTATAGTCGAGTTTCGGTCCGTGCTCGAATTTTAGAAGGTTCGTCGCTAGATTTTCTGCTCATCTGCCGATTTGCCCTTGGTTTGGTGTATTTGCTCGACTCAGAATTGTTTTTGCATTAATCAAGTTCTGAAGGAAATTTTTTGCTTAAAGGTTCATTGCTTATCCTCCCTTTGTTAATTATTTTATTGTTTTGTGTGATGTTCTTATAGAGGTTCATGTGATAATTTTTTGTGTTGTTTTATTTATATACATTATCATGTTGTAGTTTCTTTTTATATGTTTCAAGCGATTTGTCAACAGATTATTTGAATAGGATTTCATCTTAATGAGATTTGCTATTTAGAATTAAGAATGAAGATTTTGCCATATTAATGGGTCATGCGTTGGAGTTAAAGTAAGTGAACCAGAAATGAGNTAGTTTCTTTTTACATGTTTCAAGCGATTTGTCAACAGATTATTTGAATAGGATTTCATCTTAATGAGATTTGCTATTTAGAATTAAGAATGAAGATTTTGCCATATTAATGGGCCATGCGTTGGAGTTAAAGTAAGTGAACCAGAAATGAGTTACCATATTTAATAGGAAATAAATAATTAGACATGAGTTGGATTGAGTATAAATCTGTCAGGCCCAATAATTTTGTCACTAGACCAATAATTAGCTCATTCTTCCATAATGGATAAATGTCTCCTAATTTCACAGATAGAGTAATAAGTTGTAAATATTTCTAAGTGTGGATGACTTTTCAATACTTTAAATAACTAATATATTTTCCGACATCCAAATAATTTCCTATCCATAAACTCTTGGTCTTACAATAATTTCAAATTAGTTTAGGAAAATAATACAAGTGCGCGTTCACATGACTTGACCAATCAACTTCGAATAATAATAAATGTGTTATTGATTGTGTACACGTACGCGTGACATGATTCTTGACGCCAAACAAAAATGAATACACGTACGCGTGACTTATTTCAAGATAATTTTCATAAATCTAATCAA
>AWOL01S0021359.1:95591-111028 GCA_000715115.1 Nicotiana otophora | reverse complement strand
CTCAGAATTGTTTTTGCATTAATCAAGTTCTGAAGGAAATTTTTTGCTTAAAGGTTCATTGCTTATCCTCCCTTTGTTAATTATTTTATTGTTTTGTGTGATGTTCTTATAGAGGTTCATGTGATAATTTTTTGTGTTGTTTTATTTATATACATTATCATGTTGTAGTTTCTTTTTATATGTTTCAAGCGATTTGTCAACAGATTATTTGAATAGGATTTCATCTTAATGAGATTTGCTATTTAGAATTAAGAATGAAGATTTTGCCATATTAATGGGCCATGCGTTGGAGTTAAAGTAAGTGAACCAGAAATGAGTTACCATATTTAATAGGAAATAAATAATTAGACATGAGTTGGATTGAGTATAAATCTGTCAGGCCCAATAATTTTGTCACTAGACCAATAATTAGCTCATTCTTCCATAATGGATAAATGTCTCCTAATTTCACAGATAGAGTAATAAGTTGTAAATATTTCTAAGTGTGGATGACTTTTCAATACTTTAAATAACTAATATATTTTCCGACATCCAAATAATTTCCTATCCATAAACTCTTGGTCTTACAATAATTTCAAATTAGTTTAGGAAAATAATACAAGTGCGCGTTCACATGACTTGACCAATCAACTTCGAATAATAATAAATGTGTTATTGATTGTGTACACGTACGCGTGACATGATTCTTGACGCCAAACAAAAATGAATACACGTACGCGTGACTTATTTCAAGATAATTTTCATAAATCTAATCAAGCAATAAAAGCGGACATAGATAAAACATGAGAACCAATAAAACACAGGTTATCCAAAAATAATATAAGCCAAATGTAGTCAATAAAGCGACCGTGCTAGAATCACATGACTCGGGGAATGCCTTACACCTTCTCCCCGGTCAATAGAATTCCTTACCCGGACTTTGTTTTCGCAGATTAATAATAATAGAGTCAAACCTTCTTTTGACTAGGGATTCAAATAAATGGTGACTTGGAACACCCAAAAAATCAATTCCAAGTGGCGACTCTGTAAATAAAATAATCCCTACTCGAATTTGTCACTTTAATTGGAAAAACTCTTTTACCCACAACAATCCATAACACATATATCTTTTGTGGGGGAAAAAGGAGGTGTGACATCATACACTCAATAGTATCTCCAACTGACACACCTATTCTGAAATACCTTCTGCGACAACGGAGTTGTTTCCTTTCCATCTTCCTAACACCACACCACAAAACCAATGATAACATAGAAATTCTCCAAGTACCCTTCACACTCTGCCGCAAAACACAAATCTTCAGTCATATAACGGGCCCGAAAATCCTTACGCACCACACCTTAAATCTCGAATCCACTAGCACAATTATTGAGAGTCATCCACTCTAATCTAGTCCCGATTATATATAACTAGATAATTTGTGCTCCGTTAGCATATGAATACTCCCAAGAAGAAATCGAAAGAATCCTTTCCTTTGTACATCACACTCTCAAAGAAATAACAATTCTGAGTCATTCCCCAACCTTCACACAAACCGCTAAGGCAAAAGTATAGCACACACCCATAAAATCCCTTGCTTGAATTACCTTTGATGTTCTCTTCCCTTAGTCACAACTGACCCCCTAGTGTACTGATGATAAAACATTGCACCGGCACATAACCACATGACGCAATTATAGACGGTGGGCTCCCCTACTTAGCCTTACGAAACAATCACATAGATCCAGACCCTACACCGACTTCTTCTTCCTAGTTACCATAATCCCACACCATTACTCAGCCAACTTCTCGCAAGTTCTTGTTGCACCAATCATAACACATCCTGAATTATCAGCCACCATCACACGCTCAACCTTCTAGGGGTTATACTGTTTTCTTCAAGCGACCCAAGCTCACCTCGCAATACATGCATCCCATGTTTGGCAGAAAGTAGAACTCTCCGTAGTAACCTCCTCAATACCACGCAACCGCCAACCTGCTCACATGAGATAACCCACCTGTGTAACCTCATATTGGCCTCCTCTAACATCATTGCTATAGTTACCTCCATCATGAAATCAAATTTCTCCATGGGTCCACACTGATCCGCCAACCGTAAGAATCCTTTCATTTATTAACATCTCCTGAAGGCCCAACAATGTGTTTGAAACTCGAAGCCATATTGCATCCAAAACAATAATCGAATACTCACATTTTCCTACATTCCAATGAATCCCTTCTTGTCACATTCAAAATTCCTAAGCATAGAGACTACCTCAGGGATCATCTCCCTCGAACCATCAACATTGAAAATGCCGATTCGATCCTGAAATCATAACACACAACCATCTCTGATAACTTCCTCGTAGGTTCCATCTCACAACATTGTGCCCAGAGGCAAACAAATAAAGGCCAACATACCGATGAGCCTCAATGCATTCAATTAAGGACGGTGACACCACAATATTAACAAGAATTTAACCAAATTCAGAAATATCAAATCTCGGCCGTAGGCAACACCAACACTGGGTGAAATGACAGAATACCCCTCCACAAGGTGACGATAATGGTCCACCCACATTCGGTGGGAAAAGCATCATGCACCACAGCTGTAGTATTTTCATAACTCGTTGGTGCTCAACTGATAATAAATGCCCGAAGTCGCGTACGAATGAGTAGGAAGGAACTGAAAGCATAAGCTTCAACGAAATCAAATCGCATGATGAGGAGTCAAGGAAAGGAATTTCTCCTAACAACTATGTAGCCTCTCGAAGATAAGTATAGACGTCTATGTACCATTCTACAAGACTCTACTAGACTTGCTCATGACTTGTGAGACCTAAGTGAACCTAGAGCTCTGATACCAAACTGTCACGATCCAAAATCAATTATAGGTCGTGATGGTACCCAACATCGCCGTTAGGCAAGTCAATGATGAACCATCTAAATAATTATTCATTTTATTACTTGAAATCATAAGTTTTATTAAGTAAAGGAATTTACGCTTTGAAAATGATAGGTACATACATGGTTAGTAAGATATAAAATAAAAGATGACATTATTATACAAATCCATAAACAAGAACTAGGAGATCCCAAAACCCGGTGTAAGAAATTTATGAGCAACTACTAAGAAATACAATACCAATACAACATCTGTCTGAAATGTAAAATAGATAAGATAACATAAATGAATATGAAGGAGACTCCGTGTGCTGCGGATCGTAATATTGGATACAGGTCACCGTAAAGTTGCCACAATAGCTGCGCCTTTGCACCCAAAAGATCACTAAAAATATATACATGCACAATAAGTACAAATGTGTAGTATGAGTACGTAAATCAATGCATACCCAATAAGTATCTAGCCTAATCCCAGAGATGTAGTGACGAAGGGTCGACATCGACACTTACTAATGGTCCAATAAATCAAGTACACTAAAAAGTAGACAAGTATGAAGCATGGTAATTAAACAGTAAAAATAAATATACGTTCACGATATGATCCTCAACTGAACACAAGTCCTCAAATAATGCTTATTTCATCAAATAGAGTATATAATAGCCACCACCAGATAGAACATCACATCTCAAGTTAGGAAGACTCACAGATTACACTAGCTTCTTGTCAAAGTTCATGCACGATTTTGCCTAGGCGAGCGGTCTAATCCCATAGGAGTATTTTATAGAACTGCTGAGGCGAATGGCCTGATCCCATAAGAGTGTGTTACAATATCCTTCCAAGAGTGTGTAACAATAATCTTGTCGAGGCGAATGGCTCTATCACATAAGAGTGTGTTACAATAATCCTGCAGAGGCGAATGACCCGATCTCATAAGAGTGTGTTACAATAATCCTGCCGAGGCGAACGACCCGATCCCATTAGAATAAGAATCTTTAACGGGTCCCTGACCCCACTCACGATTATACGTGCGAGTTATGAAATTTGAGAAAACTTTTCGATGAATATGCACAACGCGAAAGAAATTCGTAAGGGAAACATAATTTTCCACGGCGAATCAAGTAGCTTGTCAAGTACCTAAATGGCAAGTCTGGTACTTTACGCGAGTCTAGTCTCAGGTTGAATGTAAATTAAAATAATACAATAGGAAATGATAACTCAATTGTTGCAAATAAAACATGGCGTGAATCTAAGTCTACCCAGTCCTAATTAGGAATTCTAGCATACGCATGGATACTCGTCACCTCATATGTGCGTAGCTCCCACAACATATAGCACATAACAAATATAACACCTACAGGGTAAATTTCCTCTCACAAGGTTATACATGAGACTTACATCGCTCTGAAGTTCCATAACTCGCTTTAACGCCTCTTTAACACCTCAAACTGATGCCCATCGATCCGAAACTAGTCAAACAACGTGACCCCTTGAGCCTACGTGCTTGAATTCTGATTTTGTTTTAAAGATAAACATTATCCATAATACCACGAACTCAAATATATAATATATTCCTAATTCCATGCCCAATTTCACATTAAAAAATCCAAAAATATAAAATTCTAGGTTTTCTTCCAAATCCTACCATTTCTACATAATTTCATGTTTAAATCCATATATAACTCATGTATTTAACTTACAACAAGTGGGAATAACTTACCTCATGATAGATGATGAAAATCGCTTCTTCAAGAGCTCAAAAAATCGCCCAACCAAGTGAAAATGAAAGAAAAAGAGCAAGATCCCGTATTAAAATCAAATCTGCCCAGGCTCGCTATTCTTCGCGATCACGGAAAAAGCCTCGCGATCGCAAAGGCCAACTCCTCCCAGCTGCCTAGCTACCCTTCATGTTCACGACCTCGTGATCGCGTTCGCGATGCTCAGTTGACCATCTCCATCCCAACTTTCTTCGCGTTGGCGATCAAGCCTATTAGTTTGCGAAGTAGGACCAGGTCCTTCTCCGTGTTCGTGTGAGCCTCCTCACGTTTGAGAAGAGAAAAATAGGGGCCCTTCATCAACCTTCTTTGCGATAGCGGGACTTCCTTCACGATCGCGAAGCGCACCAGCACACCAACATTTTCAGCCAAGTTCAAACATGCTCTGGGTGGTCCGAAACAAACTTGAGCCACCTGGGCCCCCAGTCCAATTGCACCAACAAGTCCATAAATATATTGCAGACTTTCTCTAAGCCTCAGAACATATAAAAACACACCGAAATCGAGAATCATGCCTCAAAATCTCACTAATCAACTTCTAAGCTTCGAACTCATTTCATCCAACTTCGAACGCGTTGAAACATACTTAGACAACCTAGGATGATGTCAAATTTTACGCACAAGTCATAAATCATGATACAAACCTATTCCAATGCTCGAAATCCCAAACAGACATCAATTACATTAAAGTACACTTCAACTCAAACTTAGGAAATTCTAAAACCTTCAAAATACTAACATTCCACAATAAGTGTCGAAATGCTCCCGGACCACCCGATACTCAAACCGAATATACCGCCAAGTCCAAAATCATAATATGAACCTATTGGAACCTTAAAATCTTGATTCTGAGGTCGTTTACTCAAAAGTCAAACCTTGGTCAACTCTTTCAACTTAAAGCTTCCCAATTGAGAATATTTTTCGAATCAACTCCGAACTTCCCGAAATTCTATTCTAGCTACACGTACAAGTCATAAAATATGAAGTGAAACTATTAAAGGCTTCAAGCTGTTGAACGATGTGCTATAGTGCAAAATGACCAGTCGTGTCGTTACATCGGTTCCATACCCACTCTTTCCAAGGCCATTCTTCCATTTACCATTTCTTCGAGTTGTATCCACTACTCAATGTGTATTTTCCATTAGTGGTGAGGCAGTTATTTTGCAAATAGCCAGCTACAAAGTTTTCTCTAATTGTGCATACTTTCCTCTGGTACCATCAGCAGCTTGGGGAGGTTTGTACTGCTACCATGATCTTCCCTTTAGGTATATGTGGTCAACCCAATGCACCCATAGGCTGTCTATCTTTGTTGCTTTGTTCCAAACATATTTTTCTACTGCAACTTCATTCCATCTAATAATATCATGTATCCCTAACCCCCTGCTTCCTGGTTCTGCATACTAACTCCTATGCAACGAAATGGGCTTTATGTGTGTAAGTCTTCCCATCCCGTAGGAAATTCCTACACACTACTATTATACTTTTCAACACTTTCTTTGGGAGTATAAATATGGCTGACCAGTAGGAGTGTATATGCAATAATTTAGCATTCATCAGCAACACTCTACCTGTATATGACAGGTTCCTTGACCCCCAACATTTCACCTTTGCAGTCAGCTTATCCACCAGTGCTTCACAGACCGTTGTAGATAACCATTTGGGTGATATAGACCCCAAGGCATCTGAATGGTAGTGCCCCCTCTTATAGCCTGTCATTTCACATACATCATTCAAGCATTGGCCTTCCATTTTGGCATTGAATATATTTGACTTATCATCATTTGTTGTGAGCCTAGAAGCATTGGAAAAAGATTGCAGCCCGCTTAGCATTAACACTATTGCCTGGAACTCTCCTTTGCAGAACATCAACATATCATCTGCAAAGATGAGGTAATTAAGTTTGAGCCCCTTGCATTTTATATGCAAAGGAAATCCATCTTGCTTCCCATTATCTTTGAAAAATACTCCATGCAAATAACAAACAACAAGGGAGATATAGTGGGCCCCCTTGTCTTAACCCTCTCTTCCCCTTAATGCATCCATACAGTCCCCCATTAATAGCTATTGTGTTTAGAATAGTTGTTATACAAGTCATTATCCATCTGATGAACTTGCATTGAAAGTTCAAGGCATGCAGCATTTCTTCCGCAAATTCCCATTCCACCGAGTCATATGCTTTCTTAAGATCTATTTTGGTTAGACAACTTTTAGTTGTATGCTTCCTATTATAGAGTCTCACTAAGTCCTAATAAATTAGGATATTTTGAGCAATGAATCTGCCTTCAATAAATGCACTTTGATTTGCTGAGATGATATCTGGTAACACTTTCCTTAGACTCTAGCATAACATCTTTGATATGATCTTGTACACAGTATTGCAGTATGTCATATGTCTACAATCTCCCATGGAGTCTGCATGTGTTCCTTTTGGAGCAAGTGTAATCACTGTATTGTTGATCACTTGTAGCATTTTCCCAATTTTGAAGAATTCTAACATCCCTACAGTTAAGTCCTCCCCAATTATTCTCCAGCTGTCTTTAAAAAATTGGCTCTCATAGCCATTCAGCCCAGGGATTTTGCCCCATCATATTACCAATATGCATGTTTCACCTCCTTCTCCTGAAAAATGAGTCTCCAGTATATTCCTACTATCCTCCGATGCCACATGACCCCTTTTTAACTAAGCTGGTACATACATTGTCCCTACTTCTCTTACTTGTCCCCAATAATGTTGTATAGAAGTAAATTAAGGCTCTTGCAATTCCATCCATCTCTATTATGTTTTCCCTATTGGCATCTCTTAATGAGAAAATCCTATTTGTGTTCCTCTTCGCTTTAGTGGCAAGAGTGAGTTGCTCTAATGGTGAGCACCCTCCACTTCCAACCAAGAGGTTGTGAGTTCGATTCACCCCAAGAGCAAGGTGGGGAGTTCTTCGAGAGAGGGAGCCGAGGGTCTATCGAAAACAGCCTCTCTACTCCTGGGTAGGGGTAAGATCTACGTACACACTACCCTCCTCAGACCCCATTAGTGGGATTATACTGGATTGTTGTTGTTATTATTGTTGTGTTCCTCTTAGCTTTCATAAAGCTATGGAAGAATATGGTGTTTTGGTCCCCTTGCATCACCCACTGTATCTTACTTTTCTGCCTCAAGAATTGGTATTTTGCTTCCTTCCAGTTACTATACTCCCGTGCAAGCATGCTCTCTTTTTTATGTAGGTAATAATTTGTTAGATCTGCCCAGATCTTAACTTGGCATGCTAGAAGTTCCCCCATTACCTTGTCTGCTTGCTTCTTCACCTCACTAAACCTGTTCTTGTTGATATTTTGTAGTACCCACTTGAGTCTATTTAGCTTCCCTACCAATTGGTACTGTTTGGTGCCTGTGATCTCTAAGCTCCAACTTTCCTCCATTCTTTCCATGAATTATAGTGCCATGCTCCACATGTTAAAATATTTAAACTATTTTATTATGATATTTCCTCCACTTCCCCATCTGATGATAGCAGGACAATGGACATAGAGACTCTCCACCATGTAGTGTACTGTGGATGTAGGGAGTTGGGAAATCTACTCATAATTAACTAGTACGCAGTCTATCTTGCACAGTACTCTGTCATCCCCTTCTTGTTTATTGTTCCAGGTAAAGAATGAATTTGTGGATCTTAGGTCACAATGCCTAAAATCCTTGGTTTCTGCCACAGTTACTGGTCTCACAATCCTTTCCTCACTATGTAATACACAATTGAAGTCCCGCATCACTCCCCATGGTCCCTGAGTCAGAGCATATAAGTTCCTTATATCATCTCATAACCCTCTTCTAAGAGCCTGATCATTGAAACAATACACAATAATAATATAAAACTTCTCTCTAGTGCCTCTATGCTTTACTCTACAGTACACTAATTGTTCAGTCACTCGGAGTATATCAACCTCATATATCTGAGGTTTCCAGAATGACAATATTCGACCTCTGGAATAACAGTGGAGAGGTTTCTTTCCTTTTTTTCCTCTAAAACTTGTTTCTCCTAAACGCACACGCAAGTATACGTGGTCGTACAAGTAATAAAGTGATAAATCGAGTGTCGAACCTACAGAGACTTGTGTTAACTACCCACTAGTTTCACCTAATATTATTATTCAGTCAAGTCAATTAGAGTTCAATAGAGTGATTATACTAAGCAATAATTCTAACAATTAACTAAATTATCAAGCAGCAAAATAGTTGTTGTGTATTCAGTAGAGACAAATAATCCAGGGTTGTGATCGATTCACCAATCCTATTGTGTTCTAGTTAACTCTCCCTTTCATACAATTCACTCATGGTTGCTAATTAATCGAATAATTGCTCTCATAGTATTCTCCCAAATTCCTACTCGCCTATTCAAAGTAGATTAATGCCTATATTCCTACGGAATCAATCAATTACGAACACATTAAGATTGCGATATTTAATTAAGTACGGTGATTAGGTATATTCCTATCCTAACCACAAATCCGCCACCCTCTCCCCCCGCTCAGAGTGAAGATCATGATTTCTTGAATTCTTCTCTAATCTAAACGTAGCTTTTCCAAGCATAGCATAGATAGTAAATAGAACCTAACTGTTGGCCAGACAATTAAGCAATTAATCACAGATTTGAAGAAACAAACATATATTAGTGAATTGTAATCAAGGTTAAGTCAACTTTAAAAAATAATATTCATGGCTAAATCACAACCCCAGAACTATGGGTTTTAGCCACTCATGATAATATCAAACAAATTCACAAGTGTTGAATAATTGAGAATACTAAGAAAAGATGAAGAAAACTAAGATATCCTTGTCGCGGATGTTCCTCGTGTGTATCTTTTCTTCAAAGTGGCATCTCCCCTCCCAATATAGGCTTAGTCTTGATTTTATACGTGTTGGGTAGGTCTTGGGGCGAAATAACCTTGTTCCGGGTGAAGTATGAGAGATTTCCTGTCATCAGTGCCCAGGGGAGCGTGGGGCACTATCCCTGACGCTGGCTTTTTTTATTTTCTTCTAGAAACTGTGCCACAGGTAGCGCCCCATGCTGCCTGTGGCACTACAGATGGCCATTTTCCACTTTTGCTCCTTTTTGGCTCTAATATTGCACTTTTCGCCCCAAATTACCTTCGGATGATTCCAACATATAAAAACACCACGAATTATCATAAATTATTACATTTCACATCTGAAATCCACGAAACATGAGTAAAATTCAAGGCGATATACATATAAATATATATACTTTAAGCTAAATATCAACACCCCACACTTAGACTCTTGCTCATCCTCGAGCAACGGGACTATCAACTACACCCAAACAACGAACACATCTCAACTATAGAGGAGCACTTCAATTTTTAACTATATACTCTACCCTTGACTATGATCGATACTGGAAATCAAGCATGAACATTCAAATTTCACATTCTTCCCGTTTTAAACATGCCCAATTATAAACATTTCAATTCAATCAATTCATACAACCAATCTGTCACCACCCTACCTCAAGATCCGACTCGCAACCACTAAGCACCCTCAACTTGCACACTCACCCAACAAAAAATGTTTACAACATTACCAATCCTTTTTGGGATCATGTGCCCTCACCAATAACAAAAGAGTGAATATATCATAGTCCACACATTCAAGTATGCACTTGAACATAATTTAAGGACATCACACAATTTGAACAAAAATATCGCTCACTTTCACAAATAATCCATGTGCATCTCGTGGTCTTACCATAAGCTTACCCATTGTGTACATCTCTACTAATCTAAGCTAGCCAAATCTAGAATCAATTAGGACTTTAAGGTTGTAATGTAGGCTAAGGGACGAGTATTATACATATAAAAATAGTGACTAACCCTCCTAAGCACTTTAATACACTACACTCAAAATTGAGCGCATCTTCTTCTCAACCAATTCACTCGCCACAAACCATATACATCATAGCCTCTTTTTTCAATCAAGCACTTATATACTCCCATTAGCACGAATTAGTAAGATTGGAAGGTGTGTGTTTCTCTACATTATTTGAACTATCATTTTTTTTCTTCATGCACTTTTGTTTTTCTTTTTTTTTTCTTTTCTACACACCCTCCATACGTTAAGGTTCTTTGGCTAGTGACCTTTTTCCACAACTTTAGTGCACCTTAAGGGACCTTCCATGGTTCCACTCCAATTCTACTGCCCAATCTCTTACCTTACTTCTTAGGAGGTAAAGGTTTAACAATCTCAAAGTAAGAACAAAATAGGGATACAACTCGTAATGTGGGTGCCAAAGAAAATATCTATAGGCTCAAAGGGGCTAGCAACGGAAAATATTTACTTTTAAGTGACAAGCACATCTATGATAAAGCAAGAAATGCTTATGTCATCTCCTAGACTAGCACAACTTAATAATTTTGCTTCGATTAACACACGAGGCAAGTTTTACACTACACAGAATAGCACAGAAAATCACAACTCCTCACACACACATTGCACATAACTCAATCGAGACAATTCTGTTCAACTCTCAAGTCAAGCAAGCACATATAATTGAGAAATGTTAAGCAATATTGCACTTTGTGGCTTACAAGTCGAACAACTGAGAAAAGGCGTCACAGAGTAGGCTTTTTAATCTACCCAAGCATCACAATTAAAACCAAATATAAGGGAAGACAGAGCGCATGCCATAACCTAATGTGCCAGCACCAAACACGTCAATAGGTACATCGGAGGAACTCAGTTTCTTCCTAACCTACTCCTAAAAAGAAAAGTACCCAGTTCGAGCTACACCCTTGGAAAATAACCGGTGCCCAAAGAAAAACCAAGGGATACTACATCACTATCCAAAAAAAAAATTTGGTATTTTTTATCGGACTTTAATCCCTCGAGAAAATTGTCCAAAAGATTCATTGTCGGGAAAAGTTCGAGCTTTTTCTGATTTTTTCTTTTTTTCTATTTTTGTATTTTTTCTTCTTCTAAATCTAGACTAAGTCTACTACGGGTTCCTACAAATTAAACTACTAAAAAGAAACAAATTTATACAATTTTCATCACGAGAATTATTTCCCCCACCCCACACTTAGCAAATGCATAGTCCCCGATGCATGTAAGAATGTAAAGCAAAGTAGGGTGAAAAGAAAAACTCCATGCTAGTCGGATTCCTCCTCCTCAAAATGCCCGCCAGCCGCAGCTTCGGGCTCATCATCATCATCAGCTCCCAGGGGCACCAAAGCCACGGGGCCCGTGACTTCATCACCAATTTCATCCTCAGTGTCGGAGCCTTTGTGAGTGTTCTCATCCTCTGACGGGTGAACGGGATTGCCAGGTGCAATCCCCATCATCATTTTGGAATAACTAGATAAATCATTGCATAGATGCATACACTCCTCATCCGATACACCCATCCTACTCATGATCACAGTTATGGAGTTATAGAGGTACATGTTGAAGTTTTCGTCTCTCTCATTCTGTGCCGCCTGGCTAAACTTAGATATAGTCTCCAACAAAGATGTGATGTCCATCAACCCCATAGGAGCTTCCACAACCTCGTCATAGTTGGGGTATTCAGGCACCTCCCGGGAAAGCATGTACTGCATGAGCAAATTGCATAAGAAGAATCTCTTGATCTTCTGTCCAAATTGTGTATGGGCCAAGTAAAGACCAAACCGACCGTTTTGAGTATTTACACTCCTTTCAACTATTTTAATTCTTGAATAAATCCATATGATGTATTATGACGTGTGTGAATCATCGGTTTTGGTTTTCAGGTATTTCGGAATTAGTTCGGAAGAATGAATTTTATGTTTGAAGCTTTAAGTTGGAAGAGTTGACCAAGTTTGACTTTTTAGTATTTGATCTCGGATCAGATTTTTGATAATTCTGTTAGGTCCGGATGGTGATTTTGGACTTGGGCGTATGCCCAGAATTTCAATTGGATATTTCTAGAAGGTTTCAACACCAATTGGCGAAAGTTGGAAATTGAAGGTTTGGAATGTTCATAAGTTTGACCGGGAGTTGACTTTGATGATATCGGGTTCGGATCGTGGTTCCGAAAATTTTAATAGCTTCGTTATGTCATTTATGACTTGTGTAAAAAAATTAAAGTCTTTCCGGATTGATTTGATACGTTTCGGCACGGGTTTTGGAAGTTGGAAGATTCAAAGTTCATTAAGTTCGATTTGTGGTGCGATTCATAATTTTGATGTTGTTAGGTGTGATTTGAGGCCTTGAGTGGGTCCATGTTATGTTACGGGACTTGTTGCTATATTTGGATGGGGTCCTGAGCGGTCGGGTGTGTTTCGGGGTGAGGTTTGAACAAGTTTGGGGATTTCGGCACTTTGATGATGTCTTGGAGCAGTTGAAGTGCGGAGGGCACATTTTGGGAGTGCAGATGTGCGACCGCAAACCCCCAAAGTGCAGAGGTAGTGGAAAATGTGTGGACCGCAATTGAAAATGTGCGGTCCGCAGAAAGGAGATTCTGCAGGTTCGATGGTCTGACTTCGGAAGCTTATATCTTTTAATCTATAAGGAATATGGAGATGATTCAAAAACTAAAGTTGTAGTCCTTTGAGTCTAGTTTCCAGAAAAATAAACTAATCATTATTTGGACATTTGTAGCACAATGTATGGCCAATTTACAGAAGCCTAGTAGCGCAGTTATTGCTGAAGTGCGACCGCACAATTTGGATTGCGGCCGCAGAACTTGGAATGTGCGGACCGCACAAAAAATGTGCGTTAAACACATTGGGAGATCAGATTGGTACCATATAAATGTGGGTTTCATCTCATTTATTTATTTTTCGACTTTGGGAGCTCGGTTTGTGGCGAGTTTTCGTGGGTTTTTCAAGAAATTCATCGGGGTAAGTGATTCTAACTCGGATTTGGTTAATATACATGAATATATCATTATTTTTATCATTTAATTAGTATTTTGAGATGGAAATTTGTGAAAAATTGTAGAAATTTTATAAAATAAATTTTCGAGTTTTGAACATCGATTCGGAGTTGGATTTGAGTAAAATTAGTATGGTTGGACTCGTAATTGAATGGGTTGTCGGATTTAATGAGTTTCGTTGGATTCCGAGACGTGGGCCACACTGTCGAATTTTCGAGCGGAGTTGGAAAATTTTATAAATTGTTTAATTGGAAGCATTGGAGTACATTGAGATTAATTTTCATGTTGTTTGAATAGATACGGATCGTTTGGATTGAATTGAGGATATAGGAAGGTGTTTGGAGGTTGATACGTGCGGAATAAAATTTCTGGAGTATTATTTATCTTGCTCGGTATTGGAATTGGATTGTTTGAGGTAAGTGTTTTGCGTAACTTTATTGAGGAAATTTTTCCTACTAATTGCCATTGTTTGCTACATGCAGGGGGTGATACATATATGAGGTGACGAGCATATATGCATGTGCCAGGATTAATCATACTCGGGGGTAAATTATACGATTTATTGTACTTTGTAGAATTATGTCACTCTTGTTTCATGTTTTCTTGACTCCTAGATTTCTATGAATATGACATTAAATGCTAGAAACCATGATTTGGCTTATTATAATTTGGTTAAAAATATGACGGACTTTTGTGAAAATTACTAATGTGCGAAACTCGGTCGTTATTATACTTAATCACAAATACGACTCTACGACTATTATTCTTGAGATTTTGAATATTATACATGAGTTGAAGATCATTTTTGAGACTTGTTGAAATACTTGAATAATAAAGTACTTGAAGTTTATTGAATTGTTATTGGCTTGAAAGCCGTGATTGATGTTCAATTTGGAACATTCGTTTAAACATTATCCTTGATGTTACTTGTGCTTCCTACCTTGCTTGTTAATGATATACATGTGCTTGGTAAGGAAGAGTGTAAAGCACAAAGGGTGATGCCGTGCCATTTCATATACATTATCATGTAGGGAGGGTGTAAAGCACGAATGGTGATGTCATGTTATTTCGTATATATTATCATGTAAGGAAAAATATAAAGCACGAAGGGTGATGTCGTGTCATTCATATACATTATTATGCACGAAGGATAATGTTGTGCTATTTCGTATATATTATTATGTGAGGAAAAGTATAAAGCACGACGGGTGATGTCGTGTCATTCATATACATTATTATGCACGAAGGATAATACCGTATCATTTCATTTACATTATCATGTGAGGATGAGAGTAAAAGCACGAAGGGTAATGCCGTGCCATTATTTTTATATTATCATATATTCATGGCATGAAAGGTGTTTCCGTGCAGGCGAGGACAAGAGACATACATTATATTGTGATATCTTTTCATTGTGTATACATTCATGCCTTTTTCTTGAGCTGTTATTGTGCACCTATGTTTTCTATGTGACTTGTAGTCGTTGTTATTTTTGTATCCTCTACCCCAAGTGTTGTTGTCTATCCATGCCTTCTATCTATTTAACTTGCAAATATTATGATTTTCTTCTTGCAAATATTATGATTTTCTTCTTGTTTCTATATTTGTATCTGAGCCTTCTACCATGCTAATTAGTGAAATTTATATTTTTCCTTCCTAATTGCTGTCATAATTTCTATGCCTCTTTTTCTTAGCCTGTTTCCATGGTCCATATGTACTGCTTTGTTCGTTGTTTCTTCATATGTGCCTCCCACCTTATTTTTTTTTATTTTTATTGGCATTTCTCTCACCTAGTTGGTACTGTTATATGTATGCTCGGTGAGAAAGATATAAATGTACGAAAGGTGTTGTCGTGCCAATTTATTTGATCTACATATATATAT
>AWOL01S0021359.1:59139-94633 GCA_000715115.1 Nicotiana otophora | reverse complement strand
TATATATATTGGGTGAGACTAAGACAAGTGCACGAAGGTATTACCGTGCCATTCGATGTGATATCTTAAATATATTCCTCACACCAGGAAAGTCATGAATTTAATGAGATAAATGCACGAAGGGGCTACCGTGCCATTTGATGTGATATCTTGAATATATTTCTCATACCAGAAAAGTTATGAATTTGCTATTATGATTTCTCCTAGTAATCTTTTACCGCCTTGCATAGTTATTTCATTGTACCTGTATCTGTTATGTTCTATAATTGTTTCTATTGTTAGTATACTACACAGGTTATAACATTGAGTATCTTTTACTAAAAATTCTCGTCATTACTTCGACGAGGTTAGGCAAAATACTTACTGAGTATATGGGGTCGGTTGTACTCATACTACACTTCTGCACCTTGCGTGCAGATTTTGGATGTTGATGTTATGATGTGTGGCGGGAGCTGACATTTAAGATGTTTCCGCAATCTGGTCATAGCTGCCTCTATTTCTTGGTAGCTTTAGAATCATTAATCTGTTCATGTATATTTCAAACAGATGATGTATTTTATTTCATATCAACTTTGCAAATTCTAAATCTTAGAAGCTCATGATTTGTACTACATGTCCTTGGGAAATTTTTGTATAAAAGTGGTGTATTATCATTTCTTACCTTAATAAATCTCATTAAGTTGGATAGTTATTAATTGGCTTACCTGACAGGTTAGGTTAGGTGCCATCACGACTACGTAGATTTTGGGTCGTGACAGGCCATCTCCCTTAGCATGATCTCACCTACATTAATGGGTCCCCAGTCATCAGAAAAAATATCACACACACTCAAGCCCGAGTGCATTCACTATTGCACTCAATTGGTATGAGTCTGGCATGTAGGAAATTTTGCCACACCTTGGCAGTCTTGTTGAAATCAAAGCGGATCATCTCACGATGGGCATCGCCCTTAGTTCTCTTCCACTTGGCATTCGAATCAATGCCACAAAGAGTGTGATGTATTGCCTGGTAGCTTGGGCCTTTGACAAATTTTTGTAGCTTCCGCGGGTTAGACTTATCAACTCCCAAAAATTCACATAAGGACCGCCTATCCATTGGCACCTCCTTTACACGGACCTATGACTTGAACAAGTCTGCATTCCATTTGGCATACAGTTCTCGCACCATGCTAAAATTTTAATGGTTGGGGAACTCTAGCAATTTATCCATTTTCAGTTCTCCCAATTGGGCAAGTACGTCCGAGAAGTTCTTTTCCAAAGTTTTCACATTAATACCTATCTCGGAGACAAACCGCCCATATGGCACGAAATCCCTATGCCATTAGATGTCATCATCACGAACTAGATCCAAATGAGGCCTCGGTCCTAATGGTTCCTTCTTTGATCCATCGACAACTTGTTTCCCTTTAGCTTGCCTAGATGATCCTTTCCCTTGCCTATATTCTTTAGGCGCAGGAGCAGTGGTTGAGGATTTCCCTACTCCCTAGCCCTTGTTCGCACTATCACAAGCCATAGCAACATATAACACAAGTAATCATGAATGTGAGAATGAATCAAGAAATCTACCTAAGGTTATCGTGAAAGTCAAAGATGACCCCACACTTAAAACCGAAGGTTCAATATACTAGACTCACAAGCTTGGTGTTAAACGCACAAGTGGTGCAACACAAGACAATGTGTACTCAAGACTTCTTCATGTTGCACAATTATAATTCACTAACTATTCCACACAAACCAAGTGGTCGATCATGGCGAAGTGGTTTAGCCTTAATGCAAGCAAGTGGCACATAGTCCTTAATCTCTACAACTAATATACTACACTAAATAATTCTAGAAAATGCTACAACATACATAATACAAGGTACATGGTGTGGAAAATATGTGCACATTAAATCCACGCTCTGAATTATGTAAAACCACCCCTAAACCATCCACACTTAGACCGATATCACATACAACTACACTCGGTTACTCAAACTTCACCGATGCACAAAGTACGCATTCAAACATTTTATTAAACACATTGTGGGCATGAGGTGTGTGCAACTTAGTTTAATAATGGTGGAACATTGTGGCCCTCCCAAATTTTAACGAAGTAGAGGAAATTTTAGTTTACTACTCCGTATATAACACAACAATCAAGTTTTATCAATTTCAGTGCACAATAGACCACCCGCCATAGAAAAGAGTTCAAAAGAAACACTAATGGGGACTTGGGGTTTGGTGCATTTGGGAGGGGGAATTGGGAACTTACTCACAAAATAAAAATAATGGAGAAGAGAGAACATACCTTGATTATTGAGGATGAAAGCAGGAGAAAAACTTGGAAAATTTAGAGAGAGGGGGAAGGGATCGGGGCAGAGAGAGAGAGTGACTGGTGAAAGGGGGAGGGGTTAGAGTTATGTTAAATTTGTTTTTAAGTGAAGATGGTATGGGTTATAATGTGAGGGTAGATGGGTATATGGGTCGGGTTTTATGGGTGTGGGTTAATAAACTAAATAAATAAAATGAAAAAAGAAAAATAATTATAATACATACCTGACCCCCAGCCCAGCGCTCCGTGCTAGGCCTGGAGCTGGGGGTTCTGATCTCACTGTAAAGTGCACCCCACGCAGCGTGGGGAGCTGTTCTGGCAATTTTCTAATTATTTTTTGAAGTCCCTGATCCCCCCGAGCACTTTATATATCCAATTTACACACCCCACAACATTCTATCTATGATATTTTATCTAATGTACTCTAACTAAAAGAAATTGAAAAACTAAGCTATGAAAGCAATAAAAATTGGGTTGCCTCCCTACAAGCGCCCGATTTAATGTCGCGGCACGACGCAGGGCCTCTCTTACTCATTAGGGAGTACTACTTTGGTTATTTCACGATCAATGATTCCTCCCCAACAGTTCTTGACTCTTTTCCCATTCACCAAAAATTTTCTTTCACCATTAAAGCGTGCTGCTCAATTGTACCATAAGGAGTGACTCTCACCACCTCAAATGGACCTGACCACCTCGATTTTAACTTCCAAGGAAACAACTTGAGCCTAGAATTGAACAATACTATATGTTGGCCCTGTTCGAAGTGATGTGGCTTGATACACTTGTCATGCCATCTTTTTGTCTTCTCCTTATAAAGCTTAGCATTTTCATAAGAGTGCATCCTGAAATCATCTAACTCATTTAACTGGAAGAGCCTCTTCTCGCCCGCGGCTTCAAAGTCCATATTCAACTTTTTAATTGCCCAGTATGCCTTGTACTCAAGTTCAACAGGCAAGTCACATGCCTTCCCATAAACAAGCTTATACGGCGACGTAGTGGAGTCCCAAACCTCGAGAATATGTTCTTCTTCACAAAAACGGTTACCACCTTGGCATCAGTTGTTTGCAATGCGATCGCCTCTACCCATTTTGACACGTAGTCAACTGCTAGCAAGATATATTTGTTTTCTCTGGACAATGGGAACGGTTCCATAAAGTTTATCCCCCGCATATAAAAAATCTTTACCTCCAGGATGTTATTCAAAGGAATCTCATGCCTCTTTGTGATTGTTCCTGTTCTTTGACACTGGTGACACTTCTTAACAAATACATAGGCATCCTTGAACAATGTTGGCCAAAAGAACCCAGATTGTAGCACGTTTGCAGTTGTCTTATCGCCTCTATGATGGCCCCCATAAGGTGAGGCATGGAAATCATACAACACTAATTCCACCTCCTTTTCTGGAATACACCTGCTCATCAACTAATCAGCACACTGGTTGTACAAGAACGACTCATCCCAGTAGTAGAAGTTTACATCATGTAGAAACCTCTTTCTAGCTTCAGATTTAATTTCAGGAGGAAGTACCCCACTCATAAGATAATTCACATAGTCTGCGTATCATGGGGGAGGGTCTTGGGTGATAGCAAAAAATTGCTCATCAAGGAATGCCTCCTTAATTTGTCCACCTTCCTCCACATGCTCATGATTTTCCAGCCTTGATAAATGGTCGACTACTTGGTTTTCTATTCCCTTCCGATCTAGTATTTCTATATCAAATTCCTACAACAATAAAACTCAGCGCATCAATCTAGCCTTGGATTTTTTTTGTATGTAGATACCTGATTGCTGCATGATCGGTATGGATTATGACTTTTGTTCCCACCAAGTATGCCTGAAATATCTCAAAGGCCCACACAACAGCTAACAACTCTTTTTAAGTAGTGGTGTAATTCAGCTGTGCATCATCAAGAAGCTTACTCACATAGTAAGTGGAGTAAAACAACTTGTCCTTCCTCTGGACTAGCATGGACACTTGCATCGCACATAAGTTCAAATGGTAACAACCAATCCGGTGCCGCAATAATAGGGGCAGCCACCAACATCTTTTTCAGCTCCTCGAATGCCTTCAAACGGGCTTCATCAAAATTGAAGGTTACATCCTTTTCAAGCAACCACCACAAAAGAGTAGCAATTTTTGAAAATCCTTAATAAAGCGTTTATAGAACCCCACGTGTCCCAAGAAACTCCATACACCCTTCATAGAAATAGGTGGAGGTAACCTTTCAACCCTCTCCACCTTTGCCTTATCAACTTGAATGCCACTCCTTGACACTATATGGCCCAACACGATGCCTTCTTGTACTATAAAATGACAATTTTTCCAATTTAGCACTAAATTTGTTTCTTCACAACGGTCCAATACCTTGCTCAAATTCTTCAAGCAATCATCATAAGAAGACCCAAAGACTGAAAAATCATCGATGAATACTTCCACAAATATTTCCACCATATCAATGAAAATAGCCATCATGCACCTATGAAAAGTGGTCGGCGCATTACAAACGAAGTGGTCTTCTCCTAATCCTTTGGGCATAGGACAATCTGGTTATACCCCGAATAACCATCAAGGAAGAAATAATACTAATGCCTCGCCAATCTGTCCAACATTTGGTCGATGAATGGAAGTGGAAAGTGGTCCTTGTGGGTTGCTTTATTGAGCCTTCTGTAATAAATGCAAACTCTCCACCCCGTCACGGTGTGAGTAGGGATTAGCTCATTCTTCTCATTCTCTACAACAGTCATCCCCCCCTTTTTAGGCACACATTACATTGGGCTTACCCAGTTGCTGTCAGAAATAGGGAAGATGATACCTGCATCAAGCCACTTAATTACTTCCTTTTTCATGACCTCTTTTATAATGAGATTTAATATCCTTTGTTTCTCAACACTAGGGCGGTGTCCATCTTCCAAAAAGATTTTATGCATGCAAAATGATGGATTAATTCCTTTGATGTCAGCAATTGTCCACCCAATAGCCTTTTTATGCTCACGAAACACTATGAGCAATTTTTCTTCTTGTACATAGATCAAGCTAGATGAGATAATCACTTGCAATATCTCAGAGCTCCCCAAATAAGCATAGCGCAAATGCGATGGAAGGGGCTTAAGCTCTAGCTTTGGAGCTTCTTCAATAGATGGCTTAGGAGGGGTCAACGTAACAGGCATATCCAACTTCTCAAATCTCTCAAACCCATGGACATAACTGCAAGACATGTTAAGTACTTGCTCAATTTCTTCCATCATTTCATCTTTACTGTCTTCTTCATCCACAATCAATGCTCGTTCAAGAGGATCTATGGGGCTCATATAAGGCACCAATAAAGTCACATCACCTTCCAAATAGAAATCATGTATAGCTCTTCATAGTGGACTGGAAATCTGAGTGCTTTATACATATTGAATACCTCCACTCGATCACCCACTCTCATCATCATATTTCCTTTGCATACATTAATAATAGTATCAATAATAGAGTGGACACTCCAAAATAAATGGGACTTCCTAATCAGGCTCATATTCTAAGATAATGAAATCAGTAGGGAATATGAAAGAACCCACTTGAACAAACACGTCTTCAATTACTCTTTCGGGATGAGCAAGGGAGCGATCAGCCAACTGTTAAATCACTGTGGTTGGGCACAGCTCACTCAACCCCAACTATCTTAACACAGATAGAGACATCAAATTGATGCTTGCCCCAAGATCACACAAATCTCGCCCCGACTGCGTGCTTACCAATCGAGGTTTGGATAGTGAAACTACATGGATCCTTCAATTTCTGAGGTAGATTGCTTTGAATTCTTGAGATACATTCTTCAGTGAGTGCCACAGTCTCGAACTCTGTCAACCACCTCTGATTTGCCACTATGTCCTTGATGTATTTGGCATATTTGGGCACTTCTTGCAGGATGACTACCAGTGGAATATTGATTTGCACCTGCTTCACAATATCAAGAAACTTTTTATAAGCGGCATTATCCTTCACTTTCTGCAATCTCTGATGGAACGGAGGTGGTGTCCTTCCAACTAATGATGGGGGTTGCTTAGCTACCGCCTCTTCAGCTTCACTAACTCATTTGCTTTTTCTGATTCTGCTTCTATGGTGGTCGGTGTCTCATGAAAGGTCACTTGCTTTCTCTTTTTTTATGGGACTTCTTCTAGCTTTCTCCCATTCTTCAATGACACATCATTAATAGATGCCTTAGTATTAGCCTCATTGTCGCTTGAAAGAGCTCCAACTGGTCGAGTATTTTGAGCACTGGCAAGTTGCCCCACTTGTCTCTCCAAATTTCGAATCGCTGCAGCGTGGGTTGCTGCCTGAGCATGCTGATCAACCATCAATTTCTTTAGAATCTTCTCAATGTGACTCGTCGGGTTTGTAGGTTATTTAGCCTGAGGTGGTCTATATTGATATTGAGAAGCTTGTATCCTATACTGATTCTGAGCACCTTGGTTTCCACCCCAAGAGATGTTTGGGTGGTTCCTCCAATTAGGATTGTAAGTGTTCCCATACTAATTTATTTGGTCCCTATTTGCATTACCCACAAAACAGACAGATTCTGGATTAGCTGGGCATAAGTCGCTCGTGTGACCCTCTCCACATACCTCACAAAATAATTGAACATGTTGCACTGGCTGATCTTGTTGCTTGTTAATAACCAATTTCATCTTATTGACCTGGTTGGCCAATATGGCAACCTGCTCTGATAATGCAGAGACGACATCTAACTTGAGACCCTTGCAGATTTTTGCACTTTGTGTCTGTTCATCTCTCCTTTCCAATCAGGATTGCTTTTATAAAATTTCTTCAATAATGCATATATCTCATGTGGAAGACCCGCAAACTTCCTATTCACATGTAATAGCTGGATCATGCTTTGCTTAGCTCAAAGTGCCTAGTGATTTTGGGCTTCACGATACTGGAGATGACACTAGCAATGCTGGGCAGCGCCACCTCCTGAACAGCCATATGTTATTCCTCTGCCATGTCCATAAGAAATTGAATAAGTGCCTGAAGATTATCTATGTCCCTTGCTTCCCTCAACCTCTTGTGAAATATTCTCTCAGGGTCGGGGTCAAAGCCTTGAAATTTAACCTGACTTCTGACCCTTCGCATTCAATCAAAGTTTCTGAGAGCAGAGCAACCAATAAGAAACGTTAGACTTGACGAAATAAACAATTAAAGCAAAAACTAGAAAGTAGTCAATATTTAAGTCCCCGGCAACGATGCCAAAAACTTGTTGCTCCCAAATGCACACGCAAATATACGTGGTCATAAAAGTAATAAAGTGACAAATCGAGTGTCGAACCCACAAATACTTGTATTAACTACCCACTAGTTTCACAAAGATTATTATTCAGTCAAGTCAATAAGAGTTCAATAGTGTGCTTATATTAAGCAATAATTCTAACAATTAACTAAATTATCAAGCAGCAAAATAGTTGTTGTGTATTCAATAGAGACAAATATTCTAGGGTTGTGATCAATTCACTAATCATATTGTGTTCTAATTAACTCTCAATTTCATACAATTCACTCGTGGTTGCTAATTAATCGAATAATTACTCTCGTAGTATTCTCCCGAATTCCTACTTGCCTATTCAAAGTAGATTAACGCCTATATTCCTATGGAATTAATCTATTATGAACGCATTAATAATGCGATATTTAATTAAGCACGGTGATTAGGTATATTCCTATCCTAACTACAAATCCGCCCCCACTCAGAGTTAAGATCATACTCTCTTAAATTTTTCTCTAATCTAAACGTAGCTTTCCTAAGCATAAAATAGATAGTAAATAGAACATAACTGTTGGCTAGATAATTAAGGAATTAATTACATAATTAAAGAAACAAACATATATTAGTGAATTGTAATCAAGGTTAAGTCAACTTTAAACAATAATATTCATGGCGAAATCACAACCCCAGAACTATGAGTTTTAGCCACTCATGATAATATCAAACAAATTCACAAGTGTTGAATAATGTAGAATACTAAGAAAAGATGAAGAAAAATGAGATATTCGTGCTCCCGGATGTTCCTCGTGTGTATTTTTCCTTCAAAAGTGGTGTCTCCCCTCCCAAAATAGGCTTAGTCTTGCTTTTATACGCGTTGGGTAGGTCTTGGGCCGAAATAAACTTGTCCCGACGAAGTAGGAGAGATTTTCCATCACCAGCGCCCAGGGTAGCGTGGGGCGCTATCCCTTGCGCTGGCTATTTTTGTTTCTGGAAACTGCGCCACAGGTAGCGCGCCACGCTGCCTGTGGCGCTACAAATGGCCATTTTCCACTTTTGCTCCTTTTAGGCTCTAATCTCGCACCTTTCGCCCTATATTGCCTCCGAATGATTCCTAAATATAAAAACATCATGAATTAGCATAAATAATTATATTTCACATCCGAAATCTACAAAACACGAGTAAAACGCAAGGAAATATACATATAAATATATATACTTTAAACTAAATATTAGACCTCCAGGATGCTTCATCAAATTTGTGCTAAAAGACCACTCACTACATAGATTAAGAGATTTTTGCTGAGCCTTTTCTCTCTTAATCTTCGTTTCCAGGATCCCAAACATACCAGCTTTCACATTGTGTAGAAACAGTTTCACCTCCTTCTACTTTGCTAACTTGTTTAGGCCCCTGACATTCTACATCCTATATTATCCGTTAGGAGGGATACAACCCTCATCCTTCCCATAGTTTTGTCCTAAAATAGTTTGTTCATCCTCAGGGTTGGATGAACTTGCCATGCCAATATTTCTTTGCACTTGATCTGCATTGGAATTCCCCAGCTTCAATGGCATCTCTCTTGGTTCTACATCCTTCATGTCATTCCTAGTGCCCATTTCAGTTGTAACATATCTGGCATCCTTTTGTTGTGTTTCTGCCCCGACTTCCTTCATATTCCCCACTTCCTTCCTTTGGGTTCCAATAATGATTATAGATCTCCCATGTCCTTTCTTTTTTGATTCTTGTTGGGCAGTTTGCTCTTTATGTTGGCGAGGTTGTCCCTTGGCCTCCCTTCTCATATATTTCCTACATTCCTGCTTCTCATGTCCATAGTTATTGCATGTGGCACATAATACCGGCTTCCATCATAAAAGACCTCTTGCTCTATTATCTTCCCATTTTCATCTGCAAATAAAATCCAAGTTGGCTTCTTTTGGTTTAGTGACACCTCAATAAGGACTCTTGGAAACGTAAGCCTTTCCTTCTGCATAGTAGCTCCGTCTGATTTGTTAGTGCACTCTTTCCCTAATAATTGATGTCCAGTCCCACTAGCCTAATCCATGTAGGAACTTTTTCAACTGTCTCTTTTTTGTCTATATCCTATTTCCATGGCTTGATAACAATAGACTTTTTATCGAACATCTAGACTCCTTCTTCGATTACTTTAATTTTGCCTTCCTCAGTGTGAAACCGTACCAGAAACACACCCTTGTTCACTAGTGCCACTTTATCGATCCCCATATTTCCCCAAATTCTGCAGAAATACCCATCCATTACTGTCAAAGGAGGGTTAGAACCCAACACATAGCAAATTATTGTCGAGCTCCAATATTCGACTTCTTGTTTGATATCATCGACCGTAATTTTCACATTTTCCCAGCCACTTCCTCACTACTCAAATCAAATCCCTCAGCCGTAGGTATTGGACCCACTACTTTACTCCATGTATTCGTAACATTTTGTGTTTTCCTTATTTCTACATCCTTGCTATCTCCTCTTCCACCATATCTGTCCATGAGCTTTTCCCACTACTCTGGCATACACAATTCTCGCTTCCACTGATTAATTTGTATTGAATTGGCGTTTGATCCATTCTTGCTTGTGTCAATTCTAATGGCTCAATACCTTGTAGTACATTAAGGCTTCGTGTTTTCTTTGCATCTGTTGATTGCGGGATGGTTTTCTCCCCACCTTTTGTGACATTGCCTTGTCCTTGTTGCTCTCCCCCTCCGGCCTTCCATTTCCTACCTAGGTTCAGCGAAAGTTGAGAGGAAATTTTATTCTAGAGAGAGATATTCTGTAACTATAAGTTGTAATTCTTCTCATATAAATATGGTGAAAATATATTTTAAAATATTGGTCAAATTTCACATCGTTTGGATTTCGAAAAGGAAAAAGTACAATATAAACTGGGACAAAGGGAGTGTTACAAAGCAATTAGTGTTCATATGAGATATGAATATCAAACTAAGATTTGACTTCACAAATTCTACTGTTAATGCTCCAATTAACTAACTTGCAAACTATGAGCATTGGAAAACCCTTGAAATAATAGGTAGCTAGCTCCTATTTGCTTGCAAGTCATCTTTTAATATTTCTCGTTTCCTAGTAGGTGAGTATATTCAGAAGTGAAACTCTTGTTCTGATCAACCGCCGGATAATACATTCCAGCTCTCCTTCAAGATCTTCAATGGCGATTTCCACTGCTCCCAATCTTTTATTCGCACACTGCAGCGTCATTGCGTCGCATTTTTCCCATGAACTTAAGCTGTTTACTCTCATCAACTTGGAACCAAAATACCCTTTATTTGTTTTCCTAGTATTTGGGCTTGGCATTGACATAAGTGACATCAAAGATTCCAAAATAGAAATTGTTGCAACTCTTACTTCTCTTAACACATTCACAACCACCATAAGATTATTCTCTTTATCTTTCACGGAGTTCTCTAGTGATAATGATGATGAGTTTATGCAGTTGTTATTTTTCATCCCTTTTAAGGAATGCAAGCGTTTTAACATCTCTTTCTTCAACTTCTTCCTGTGACATTGATAAGGTGCAAACTTGTTTTCTGCAGTTGCATTTTCGCCGACGGTGATTCTTCTGAAAGTGGACTTGAGGTCATGTACATGATCTTTAACTAGCAAAAGGACATCTTTAGTTGTGCCACAAACGTCTAGCATTCTTAACGATGTTTCTGAAACTTCATGAGCCCATTTCTCTTGTCCCTGATGTGCTATTTCTCGCTTGATTACTGGTGAGTGAAGCATGTCGTTGGCTGAGTCGTGCAAGTCCTTTAGAGCATCAAAATTGGGAAGGACCATTTTTCTTGGAGCAAAAGGAAGTGATTTTTTGAAGATATTTTGTTGAGCTTTGGAGTTCTGCTTGGAAGATTGAGATGGGATTGATACACTTCTTACATCTACACTTTTGCAATCCATTTATAGTTAAATACAGCAAGCAAGTTTGGGTCATGAGAAGATGGATTAGTACGTGAAGATCTGAGATCTCTGAGGAAAAAGGACAGGAAGGATCCTTCTTTGTACGGACTTCTTGTCCTCTAATTGGCAACAGCTAAGGTTACCAAAATTTGTCCCCCTAAGAAACTTCCTCCCAAATGGGAAATACATATATATAAAAGGAAGCAAGAAATACATTGATTGATTAGTTGATAAAGTAGTTGTTTAGATATTGTTGTTTGTGAATTAGCTTACATAATAGTTGGTAGAATGCAAATACATGCACGAGAGGGGAAAGATGCTATTCTAGCCGGTATTAAATATGTCGCCTATGAAGACAAAATGTTTGATAATTGAGGAGCATTAAAGAGGTAATCAACGTACATGCTTTAAAAGTAACTAGCAGTTCATAAGGTTCACACCATACTAGTGGACTTCCAAGAAAATTCTTCAGACAAATAATCTATTTTTATCTTGTTTTTTTAGTGAAAATTGAGGATAAGTACTTGAGAGTACTCTTCTTTTCTCCTTTCTTCAATTATTGAAAATTGTAAATCTTGATGAAGCCATGTGTTCTTATTCATAGGAGCTCCAAAAAAGATTACAAAGTGAAAATGATGCAATAATAGCACGTTATCTTGTTTCTTCATAGCAATGCAACCCAAATAATTTCAGAAACTTCCCTAAATACTACGACATGAAAATTATTCTCTCAAGATTTTTTTTATTCGAGATTATCTTTCCCCCCCTTCAAAATTCAATGTTTACCTAAAAATAATATCGTGAGTTTAAGTTATATTCAGTAACAATACAATTAACTGGTGATACTAAGTTATCACTCTAATTGTCAGATTAGCATACATATCTCACTTGATATAACAATTATATATAGATATTCTTTTTTGGGGTATAAAGACGAAGCATTTATTCATTAACTAATATCATTACATAAGATTATGTCCCATTGGGATCATAAGGAGTACTTAAGCCATTAGGGCTGTTAACACTAGGAGTACTAATGATATTAAGGTTCCCAAGCTCAGCCAAGCTATTTAATATATTAGAAGAAACAAGTCTAGTATTAATTGTTTCATTGACGGCCTGTTTAAAGACAAATACAAGAAATGTGGTATTGGAGGAATCTTTAGGAACATGTATGGAACTGGTTCTGGGTTATCACAAGGCCACATATGGTTACACTCCTACTTATATGGAGTTGCTCGTATTAAAACTTGGTCTACAGATTGCATGTGACAACAATTTCTATAGCTTAGAAATCTAAACTGATGCTACAGAAGTACTCCAATTGCTTTGGTACGATAACTATTCCCTGTACACTAACTTTGTAAATGAGTGTGGGTTATTACTAAGAACCTGAGGAATCCGCTGATCTAACACAAATTCTGTGAAAAAAATAAAGTTGCACATTGTTTGGCTACCGAAGGATCCAAGCAAGCCAGCATCAACCCTCTAGCAACTATGCTCAACCCTCTTGATGCGTTTTTGAAGCTATCAAATTAAATTGATAATATGAAAATAAGTTGTGAGGGCACAAAAGCATGAGAGTAATACTTATCTCATATAGTGGTGGTAAAATGGTTAAAAGAAAACAGTTATCTACTCATATTATCTATATATATACTATATTAAAAGCACGAAGGCCCTTAGCGAAATGTCGTTCGCTTTTTTTACCCTTAAAAAATATAATTCACACTCGATATAATAGTCATTTTATTAATTTTCTAATATTTAGTATTTTGAAATCAACTACACTTTATTTATATAGTAGGAAATCTCAATATTTAGGACATCTAAATCAACAAAAATTTCCTTTTATAATTCAAAATCCTAATATTTAGGACCAAATATAATAACTAATTTTGACGTTAAACTACGTTTTAGGAATTCAAATTTTCAATGTTTTAATATCTAACCACTAAACATTATATTTGTATTTAAGACATTAAAGTCAAAAAATGAAGAACTGCTATTACTTTTTAATTTGAAGAAAAGAAATACTATATTGGTTCTTCCAATTTTTTTTTTGACCCAGTACTATTGATTATTCTAAAAGTAAAGTTAGACAGGGAATTAGAGTTAAAATAAGCCAATATACAATTAATATGAAGAATTAATTTCTACTCACTCTGTCTCAAATTATTTATCATAATGTCTAAAAATAGATGTTTCAATTATTTATCATTTTAGAAGTTTAAGATAAAATTAATTATTTTTTTCATTTAATCCTTAGTAGTAATTATTCTTGAAGATGGAGATGACATATAAATAAAGTAAATGTTCAATGAAGAGAGATTATATTAAAGACATAAATAAGGGTAAATAGTCAAAAATATATTCTAATTAATATTTTCTTTAAAGACGTATAAAAGAGAAATACGACAAATAATTTAAGACAGAGAAAATATTTATTAGTAATCAAGACTCAAAAGCCTTAAATAGGTAGAAGAGATGATGAATTATTAGTGTTATGAAATATTTAGTTTAACAACAAAAACATAACTCCAACCAAACAAATAATTGGTCAATATCAGAAATCTCATCAATTGGTAAATGTTATAATTACGGATTATTAGTAGAAAAGTTACAGTAATAAATAAAGTCACAAAGTTTACTAGAAATATTAATTAAGTTTTGGTTGGTGGAATTGTATTTTCTAAAAGTTGAAGGCAGCAAATTTTATTGGTATTTGTCTTTACAAAAATAGAAAAGAAAAATTTTAACTCACAAAATTAAAACTCTGTATTAAAATTATTCAAAGTCGCAAGCCGATCTATATTTTTCTAAATACAAGAGGACTAAAAACAAATAACATTGGATCTTTGATTAATATTAAATTACTATGTATATATTATTTTCGTCAACAACTAAAAAATATACATGAATCTATCTATCTCTCTCTCTCTCTCTCTCTCTATATATATATATATATATATATATATATATATACACACACACACACACACACACGTGCAAAGCGCGTACCCTAAAACTAGTCCATTAAAAAATGGGTTGGATAATGAACACTTAGAAACGGGTCAAATGTGGATAAGAATCATATTATCCACTTATAAAATGGATAACCAATGGATAACTAATGGGTTTAACTTTTACATTTGTAAAGCCTCAAATTGGGTTCCTCAAGTTTGGGAGATTAAGAATTCTCTCAAAAGTGATCAGCCATGAATAATATGGATATCCATTTTATTGCCGGTTAACCCGTTTTTTATCCGTATCAAATATGGATCGGATCTGATAATGTATCCATTTTTTGCATTATCAGTTTTGACCCGCCCATATCCGACTCGACCCACCTGTTTGCCACCCCTAATCCTGCAGTAGCTGGTGATATAAATGAGTAATGGATAGTTAAACAAAGATGAGTCGTTTTCCAAAACTGCTGTTGTTCTTCATCCTTAAAATCTTAATTAGCCGAAGTGCCAATGCAATCCATTCTCTAGCCCATGTATCTGCAATTCTTTCAAGACCTACCTCTTTGGCAGACCTCTCTATGGCCAACAAAAACTTAACCCGTGTACTGGCGATTTATTTGGTATATATGATATATTACAAAGAATTAGCTAAAATGATTGTTTTAAGTTGTTTACCTTTTAGCTTTGCTTCTTCACCGTATCTTGTTACTTATATTCAAAGAACTTATAATTCTTTATTTAAAGGTATTCCTAGAAGTACTTGTAGAGCTGATATCTTTAGGCTTTTTGGACAATATCAGACCTATATCAATTATTTGTTCACTAATCTTCCTTGTAGAGTATCTCTTACTTCTGATATTGATCGTGATGTTAATAAAAATGATTATTTAATTGTACATGCCATTGGATATATGATAATTTTTGTATGCAAAAATGTATTATTGCTTTTAAATATGATGAAGATCAAAGTCATACTGTTGTATTTATAAGTAATACTATCCATGAAGTTGTTGTATTTTACAACCTTGAAGAGAAAAATTTGTGTATGTCTTTTGATAATGCTTCTAACAACAATGTTACTATTTCACTATTAAAACTACAGTTATCCCCACCACTTGCTGAAATATTTCATTTCAGGTGTGCATGTCATATATTATAACTTAATTGTTAAGAGTGACCTTGAATTATTTAGAAATGAGATTACTTTAGTTAGAAGAGTTGTTGGTGCAATTCAAGAAAATAATAAGAGTGCTAGATTAAATGCATTTAAGGATAAGTGTGAACAATTTAGACTAAGACCAAGACGCATGCCTGAAGAAATAGTTACTAGATGGAATTATGCTTGTTTATTCTTAAGATATTGTTATAAATATGAAATATCTATAACTGAAGTAGATAATTCTCATTGTACCGATCCTAACCGTTTGCTAACATCTAGTACTTTGTCTGTCATTGAAGATGTTATAAAAATTTTACAAAAATTTTATGTCGCTACACTTGAGTTTTCTAGAGGTTATTATCCTACTATTGCAAATGGTTTAGTACAACAACAATGCTGCAACAACAACAACAATTCCAGTATAATCCCACAAGGTGGTATGGGGAGGATAGTGTGTACCCCAGACCTTACCCCTACCTAGAAGGTAGAGAAGTTATTTTCAATAGACCCTAGACTCAAGGCAAGAAGAATATAAAGAAGTAGCAGAAGCATTAACAATAACAAGATAACACGAAAATGAAGCAAAGGGGACAACATGTAAAACTATAAATCTAACAATAGTGTCGCACCAGACTAACACTAATACTACTGGTATGTAAAAGAAACACTTTTGACTACCTATTCGTCTTCTACTTTAATTCTTAACCTCCACACATTCCTATCAAGGGTCATGTCTCGGTAAGCTAAAGCAACACCATATCTTGCTTGATCACCTCTCCCCAATATTTCTTTGGCCTACCTCTGCCTCTCCTCAAATCCACCAGGGCCAACCTCTTACTCCTCCTCAGGGGGGTATCTGCGCTCCTCCTTTTCACATGCCTAAACTATCTAAGTCTCGCTTCCCGCACCTTGTCCTCCACCGGAGCCACTCCTACCCAGGCCCGAATATCTTCATTTCTAATCTTATCTATCCTGGTATGGCCGTGCATCCATCTCAGCATCCTTATTTTTGCTACTCTCATCTTCTGGACATTTGAGTTCTTCACTGGCCAACACTCTTCCCATACAAATGGTGTAATACATATAGCTAAAATTTCTCTTTTACTCCATAAATTCAAGAAGAAAGAAGGATATAGTTGTGTTGTTGAATCTATGCTAGAAAATTTAAGAAATATTTCTATCTTATTTCCCCTATTTACCTATTTAGTATTATTTTAAACCCTTCTATCAAAATGGCTATTTGTTGCCAATTAATCAATATTTTATATGTCTATATGGATATTGGACCAACTGAAACCCCTGATATTGACACTTGTATTTCTGATCAACACAAATATTTGCAAGCTTTATTTAATTATTATGCTAACACTATTGATGCTTCTTCTGTTGTAGATGCAAATGCAAATATTCCTTCAAGTTTGCTTTCTATATCCGCATCCGCATCTGGTGCTTTAGGAGGAAGATGACGGTATTGAAGATTATTTAATTTGGTCTACACTAAGTGAGCACTAACAATCTAGCGGCAGAAATATTAATGAACTCCAATTCTACTTGCAAAAGGTAACAGAGCCCCGCATAAAGGAATTTCTACCGCTGGCTTGGTGGAAGACCAACTCAGATCAATTTACTGTTCTTTCGGCCATGGCACGAGACGTGCTAAACATGCCAATTTCAACAGTTGTATCAGAGAGCGCATTTAGTCAAGCAAGGCAGCAATTAGGAGATACCCGTCACTCATTGGATAACAACGCTTTGGAAAGTTCTAGTGTGATTCAGAGATTGGATAAGATCAGAATGACAAAATCAAGGACGTGAAGAGGTAGATGAACCGAAGAACTAGGAAATTAGAGATATAATGGTTTATGGTTCCGATTCAAGTAATATCGAAAATCAAGAACCTCATGTTGACATAGAAGAATTTATAAATATGATGCAAAGCATGTGATGTACTCTTTATTTTATTTTATTTTATAATTGTTGTAAACTTTAATTTGCAAGTTCAAAAATAAAAAATTTAAAATAGAATTTGCAAGTTAATTTGAAGTATTATCATGCAATGAAATGAAAGCCTTTGAAGTTTTATCCTTACATTTTGGTCTTATTAAATATTACCACTTAATTTCAAATTTAAGACTTCAAAGTTTAAAAGTTTAATTTTATGTCTTAAAATAGGCATGTGCATAATTTGATAAATACCTAATTACCGTACCGAAACCGAAAATTTTGGTATTCGGTATTCGATATTTTGGTATTCGGTATGGTATTTGGTTTAAGTTTAAAACAATATTGGTATTAGATATGGTATTTGGTATTTTAAAATAAAATATCGATATCGTACCGAAATATATATTATATTACACAATACACATTTTATTAATTATAACAAAAGTATAAGAAATCTAAAATTTTACTTTTCTTTATTCTCTAAATTCATCAATTAACTCTAAGCAAGTAACAAGACATTTCTCTAAGTTTTCTCTCTACAGGTTGGTATATGTTGGTTTTGGATAAAAATTTTGTCAACAAACATTTTTAGTTTTGTACTTTTGAGTACTTTAATTAAGAATATTACCATCTATGACTCTATGCACTAGTTAGTATTCAAACCGAATAAATCGAAGTTACCGAACCGAATAAATCGAAACCGAAAGAAGAAAAATTGAACCATACCGAATTTAATTAGGTACTATATTGGTATAGCATTTTACGAAATTGAATACCGAAAATGCCAAATCGAAATGTCTAAATACCGTACCGTACCAACCGACGAACACCTCTATCTTAAAATACTTATTTTATAATTTAGAACGTAAACACACAAGTATCAATTACAGTGAACAAGAAATAGTAATACACTTAAAAATGGTTCGATTCGAACCGGATAGGCCCGAACCCATACGCGCTCACCTAAGCCCACTACCTATCCCGCCACACTCTCTGGACGGTTTGTGTTTTCCTATGTCTAGCCCGCTCCAGCCCGTTCAGTAAATAGGTTTAACATGTATATGTATGAGCAGTAACAATATTGTCAAAATCCTTCTAATTTTGGAATTAGAAAGCGAGCAGGTCTATTTTTAGGGGTGCTGCAAGAAGCAAGATTTATTTGAAATGAGTGAACCATTTTCAATCTAGATAAAAAATAGTTGCAAGGGGATACAAGAAGAATCTGGTATCCTCTTGTAGTCATATTAAGTTAGTTGCATGTCTGAGATCTTGACCAATGGTGATTTGTTTTCCAGTATTTTTTATGAATGATGGTGGTGTTAGGGCCAGCTTGCACGAACTTCGACTATTCCACCGAATATTGGTTGCTATGAATTACCCTTGAAATGGCATCCTTTAGTTCCTTTATGAACAGGAAACATGGAAATTCTTTTGGATTCTCCCAAACATTTTGTCAGAATTCATGAGTAATTGAGAAAAGAACAAGTAGAAGCACTCAAGGCATAAGGTAGTCATTCTCTCGACCAATGTGGAACATTCTAATAGGTGATCAATGTTGAGAATTATATGTTAAAATTATGAGTCCAATAAACACTTAGAGAAAGAGACAGAGGGAAATTGAATCAAAATGATTCCCCTTTTAAGAGTTATGTTGGCCTAAGTGAAGGTTAGTTTTGAAGATTGACAAAGGAAGATCAGGCATGAACCAGGTCCATCCATCCCTTGTGTGCATAAACACGGACAGATTCGAGCATGTGGGATGCACGTGGATGAGATAAGCTTAACTTGGTAAAATTGATATCTCCTGATCGAAAAGGTTGTATAATTGATAAGGAGAAGGACTCCTTAATCAAAGAGAACACTATCCAAGATAAAGGAGGAGTTAGAAGTTGAGATCAACTAGAAAGCTTCCACCAATGAAGAGTAGCATTAGAACTCTAGTTATTTTCTACTCTACTAACCCTATAAATTGCAGGATGTTCTCATTCTACAGGGATGCACAAAAGCAAAAGTTAAATGTGAATTGAGAGTAAAATAGCAAGGCATTTTGCAAGCAATTCGTGTGTGATTCAAGTGTGCAAACCTAAAGCTACATGAACCAGATAGAAGAACCAGCTCCAAGTGTTTGTCTTTTATTCTAGTTCAATTGTAGTAGGTGTTTGTATATTGTACCTTTCAGCTTTATCTAGAGACAATTGTAATAAGTACTCAGAGTATTCAAATTAGAGTTAACTTGAAGTTGTCGCAGCAGTTAGAGGCTGGTTGCTACAACGGGATTAGAGTTAATCCTAGGTGTACAAAAGTATTTTGTAAATACAGTTTTTGGCTCAGTGATTTAGTGGAGAGTTTAGAAAAATCCTACTGAGAAGTAGGTCGTGGTTTTTTCACCTTCTCAGCCAGGTGTTTTTCATGTAAAATACTTGTGTTCTTTACTTTTCGCATTTACTATTTCAGCAATAGTAGGTTAAGGAACACATAGAGAACCCGGTCCTTCTATAATCAGTTTAGGCAAAATATTGGGTACCACATAAATCATCCCTCCCTTCTTGTGTGGTATTAAAGTTAAAAACATCAATTGGTATCAGAGCGGGTTATCCTTGAAGAGGCTAACACCTTAGGAGAAGATCGAGATGAGTGCACCACCTGAAAACTGAGAAGGGCAATCCGCTGCTAGGCCACCACTTTTCAACGGCCAGTATTACTCTTGGTAGAAAAACATGATGAGATATCACATCATAGGAGAAGACTATGAGCTATGGGACATTGTCACAAATGGTCCACTGGCTACCATGAAGATAAATGTCGAAGGAGAAGAGGTGGCAAAGACAAGAGCTGACTGCACTGCTGACGACTTGAGGAAATGGGAGAAGAATGCTAAATCCAAGAAATGGCTTATTTGTGGACTCGGTCCAGATGAGTACAGTAGAATCCAAAGTTGTACCACTGCTAAGAAAATTTGGGACTCTTTGCAAGTGGCCCATGAAGGAACACCTCAAGTGAAGAGGTCCTGGGGAACACTACTATATTCTAAATATGAGAATTTCACCATGAAGGAAGGGGAAACCATCCAAGAGATGTATACAAGGTTCACCACACTGACAAATGAACTTAAGTCTCTTGGAAGGATTATTTCTGAAGAAGACAGAATTGAGAAGATTTTGACAAGCATTCTGCCGGTTACTTGGGAGAGCAAAATCACTGCCATTCAGGAATCAAAGAACATTGCCACTCTTAAGTTGGATGAGCAAATTGGAAATCTCACTGCTTATGAACTTAGAAGGCAAACCATGAAGATGGATATATCCAAGAAGGAAAGGATCCTGCCACTCAGAATCACTGAAGGTTCTGATCTAGAAGATGATGAAATGGCTATGATCACAAAGGACTTAAGGAAGTACCTAAATAGAGGAAAGGGTCCTTCAAGAAGTGGAAGCTACAGCAAACCAAAGGCTCCTGAAAGGTAAACCAATGAGGGATGCTACAAGTGTGGTAAGACTGATCACCACATCAAAAACTTCCCTTAATGGGAAATTGAATGGAAGAAGAAAAGAGCTAAACGAAGAAACAGGAAGAAGGAACAGGTTCAACCCAAGAAGAACAAAGGATCAACAAAGGCTATGGTTGCTGCTTAGGGAGAAAGCTCAGATGAAAGCTTAGATGATGAAGATGGAGATGAACAAGCACTTATGGCCATTGGAGAATCTGATGAGGAATCTGAGGTAAGTGTAATTCATCTCAAAGACAAGATTAAATTTTTGTCTAAAGAAAGGCTATCTAAATTACTTCTAGATTTCATTGATGAATCTGAGGATATAAACAATGAAAATAAACAACTGTCTAAGGAATGTGTGATTTTGAAAGCAAAGTGTAAGAACCTGGAACTTAGGGTTAGTGACTATAAGTGAAAATACTGCATTAAAGAACCAGGTTCATGCATTTGAATCAAATGTCCTAGAACTTAGATCTGAAAACCTAAAACTGAAACTAGGAACAAGTAAGAAAACAGTTGATTGCACACAACTCACTCTAGAAGAAAATGTAGGTAAACTAAAAGATGAGTTGTATAAGAAGGATGAGCAGGTTATAATTTTGAAGGAGGATCTAGGCAAAGTCAAGCATGAACTAGACAGAACTTGTAAATGGAACAGGTCCTCCGATGCACTTTCATGGCTATAGGAACATCATAGTAGCAATAGAAGATGACTTGGCTTTGGGAATCTGCCACCTAAATAGAATCCCAAAAGCAAGTACCTTACACTTCCTGAGAATAAGATTTGTACTCACTGTGGTAAAATAGGTCACTATAAAAGTGAATGCAATGCAAAAGATAAGGCAAGACAAAAGAACAAAGAATTTATTCAAGGGAAGAATAAGCTACCAAGTTGGGCTAAAAAGAATCTGATTCATCCTTTTGCCTATAGAAAGGGACCCAAACTAGTTTGGATTCCTAAGACTAACCCCTGATTTTCCTTTGCAGGTCGAAGTGAAGGGAAGCAGCCAAATATGGTACATGGATAGTGGCTGCTCAAAGCACATGACAGGAAGCAAGAACCAATTTCTTTCACTTGAGGACCTCAAATGAGGTAATGTCTCCTTTGGAAATGGGAAGAAAGGTGAGATCATTGGGGTTGGAAAGGTAGGTAAGACTAATTCTCACTCTATTGAGAATGTCTACTTGATAGATGGCTTAAAATATAGTCTAATCAGTGTATCACAACTGTGTGATAAAGGTAACTTGGTAGCATTCACCTCTACCAAATGTTTTGTGATTAATCTTACCACTGATAAGATTGTTTTGCAGGGAAAAAGAGTGAAATATATATATATTGTAGATCTGTCCACACTTTCAGAAAATGAACTCACTTGCTTAAGTGTGTTGGACAATGATCCCCTCCTTTGGCACAAGAGACTTGGACATGCAAGTCTGAGTCAACTCAACAAATTAGTTTCCAAGGACCTGGTGATAGGGTTGCCTAACATCAAGTTCAAGGAATACAAAGTTTGTGAGGCTTGTACAAGGGGGAAGAAGGTAAGTTCCTCTTTTAAATGCAAGAAAGTGGTAAGCACCACTAGGACGATGGAACTGGTCCATATGGATCTCTGTGGTCCAATGAGAACATTAAGCAGAGGTAGTAAAAGATATGTGATGGTGCCTGTTAATGATTACTCTAGGTTTACTTGGACATTATTTTTAACATCTAAAGATAAAGCATTTGACATGTTCACTTCTTTTGTTAGAAAAACTCAGAAACAACTAGGTAATCAACTTGCATCAATTAGGTCTGATCATGGAACTAAATTTGAAAATGCTAAATTTGTTGAATTTTGTGATGAGCATGGCATAGATCATAGTTTTTCTGCTCTTAGGACTCTACAATAAAATGGAGTAGTTGAAAGAAATAATAGGACACTTGAATATATGGCTAGGACTATGCTTCTTTTTAGTAAACTGCCACATAGTTTCTGGGTAGAAGCTGTAAATACTGCATGCTACATCATAAATAGGTGCATGACTAGACATCTTGTAGAGAAGACTCCCTATGAGTTACTTAAAAGGAGAAAACCAAACATATCCCATCTTAGGGCATTTGGATGCAAGTGCTTTGTGCATAATAATGGTAAAGACTTCCTAGGTAAGTTTGATCCTAGAAGTGATGAGGGAGTATTCTTGGGATATTCTTCACATAGCAAAGCTTATAAGGTCTGTAACAAAAGAACTTTGTGTGTAGAAGAAAGTGTTCATGTAGTTTTTGATGAAACTAACATTCTTTCTGAGAGCCAGGAATATGATGATAAAGCAATTGGGCTGGTAAGAAATTCAAATGAAATGACAACCTAGACTAAAGCTGAACTAGAGGATGGAACAGGTGACGAAACAGGTTCTTCCACCCAGAGCAACATGACAGGGGGGAATAGAACAAAGAGGAAAGGATTCTCAAACCTCAAGGGAACCTGTCCATGAACATGATCCACAGCAACAAAGCATTGAAGGAACATCAAGGGGAAACTAGTTGGTTGTAAAATCTTAAAAGTATCAAAGTTCTCATCCCATTGAGAACATAATCACTTGTCCAATCTCTGGAATCAAAACCAGATCTTCATTAAAAAATCTTTGTACTTTTGATGCCTTCTTATCTCTTATTGAATCTAAAAATGTTGCTGAGGCTTTGCAGGATGTAGATTGGGTAAATGCAATACAAGATGAACTCAACCAATTTGAAAGGTGTCAAGTTTGGCATATGGTACCAAGACCCAAGGACAGATCAGTAATTAGCACAAAATGGGTCTTCATAAACAAACTTGATGAAGATGGAACAGTTACAAAGAACAAGGCAAGATTGATGGTTCAAGGATATAGCTAAGATGAGGGCATAGACTATGATTAAACCTTTGCTCCAGTTGCAATGTTAGAAGCAATAAGACTCCCCCTAGCCTTTGCTGCTTACATGAAATTCACCCTTCACCAGATGGATGTCATGAGTGCCTTCCTAAATGGCTATCTAAAGGAAGAAATGTCTGTCAAGCAACCTTCGGGGTTTGAAAGCAAGAAAAGTCCCGATCATGCGTACAAACTTAACAAAGCACTTTATGGGCTCAAGCAGGTTCCAAGAGCATGGTATGAAAGATTATCAAAGTTTTTGCTTGAGCATGACTACAAGAGAGGTAAAATTGACAATACTTTGTTCTTGAAAGAAAAAGGTAAAGATCTCTTGGTAGTTCAGATATATGTTGATGATATAATCTTTGGAGCAACTACTGATAAGTTAAGTAAAACATTTTCTAAACTAATGGGGAGTGAATTTGAAATGAGCATGATGGGTGAGCTTAATTTATTTTTAGGCTTACAAATTAAACAAAATTCAAATAGAACTATGATCCATCAACAGAAGTATGTAAAAGAGTTACTTAAAAGGTTTAAAATGGAAGATTCCAAAAAAATTGACACTCCTATTGCAACAGCTACAAAGTTGGATATTGATGAACCTGGTTCATCTGTTGATCAGAAGTGGTATAGGGGAATGATTGGCTCATTGTTGTATCTCACTACTAGTAGACTTGACATTGTTTTCAGTGTAGGACTTTGTGCAATATTTCAGGCAAATCCAAAGGAGTCTCACTTGACTGTTGTCAAGAGAATTTTGAGATATCTAAAAGGCACCACCGATCTCTTTCTATCGTATCCAAAAGGTAGTAATTTCAATCTAGTGGTATATGTTGATGCTGATTATGCAGGTTTTCTAGTGGATAGAAAGAGCACCTCAGGTATGGCACACTTTCTTGGCTCATGTCTTGTGTCTTGGGCTACCAAAAAGAAAAATTCAATGGTCTTATCTACTGCTGAAGCTGAGTATGTTGTTGCTGCTTCATGTTGTGCTCAATTATTGTGGATCAAACAACAATTAATGGACTTTAGAATTGATATTGGTCGTATCCCTATTTTTTGTGATAACACTAGTGTTATTAGTATGACCAAGAACCCGATTCATCACAAGAGAACTAAGCACATAGATGTTAGGCATCACCTTTTGAGGGATAACTATGAAAAAGGGTTGATCATTGTGGAATTTTGTACTACTGAGAAGTAAATAGCTGACATATTTACAAAAGAACTAAGTAGAGATAACCTTGAAAGGAACAAGTTATAATTAGGGATGATTAAGATCACCTAAAAGGACCATCTCAGAATTCACAACGAAAAAAAAAATCAATTTGTTTTTGGTTAGAAAATCTGAAGATGTGTATATAATTAGCTTTATTTTTGCTCAGACTCATACTTTCAATAGTATACTCTTGTGCCATGTGTTAAAATGAGTCATTAATATCTAATGATATTTTCTCTATTTTGGCAAATTTAGACTTACATAAGAGAATTATCAGTGAAGAACCTAGTTCATCAAGATAATATGGTAAGTTTTCTACACTCTGTATAATTTGAAATAATTATATTTGGATCATGAGCAGAGTCCTACCTAAGTCCAAATTCCTTTTAAACTTATCCAATATAAGCGAACAAGTTTCGTTCAAAAGAATCCTAACTAAATTAAACCACATAGATACTAGTGAAAGACTCCACTATCTCTTCAAAACTGGCCATTCAGTTTGACTAGACTTCTAAAAGTCTGAAAAGCCTGTCGTTACCCATTAATTCCCCCCTTTAAATTGATCTTCATCATCTCTGCCTTCATTCCAAAATTTTCAAGCCGTCAAAATACTCTCCATCTTCTCTCATCCTCCAAATTTCAATCTACCTCTCTTTTTCTTCCAGAACCAAGCATAGCAATGACTAACCCTTCTGAAATCCTCGGCACACCCCCACCATGCTCCTCATCTTCAACCACTCCTCAGCCTAAGAAAAGAAGAGTTAAGATGCTTGCTCGCAAGACAATGGCTGGGAGTGAATTATCAAAGAAACTAGATGCTCAATTAAAAGCTAGCCAAGACCAAGAAACCCAGAACTCTGAAGAATCCTTCAAGTCTGCTACTGAGGGGGAAGAAACTGGATCTTCTGATACAAAACAGGTAACCTCTGGTACAAATACTACTACTAAAGTCATTTCTGAGTTAGCTGAGAATCCAGACAACATGTTTATTCTGGTTGGATCTGTGGTTGATGTAGAATCTTCTAAGTCCAAAAGGATTGGTAGTAAAAATAAAAAGGAAAAAGAAAAGGAGAGTGAGGTTGCTCGTAGTGAATAAAAGGGAATGGGTAAAAGAGTGGTTGATTCTTCACGCACTCCTGATACAGGTATAATGGTTGTGTGTGGAGCAGAATCAGGTAATATAGAGGAACGTGTGAAGAAAACAGGCGGAAGTGGGTCTGGCAAAGCCGCTGAAGGGCTGGTTAAACTTGGGCAAAACGTAGATGAACCTGGTTCATCAGTAGAAGAAACCCTCGCAGACCTATTGAAGAAAGTGAGTGAGAGTTACAACCCAAGAAGAAGAGAACTTCCAAGGCTAACATCCCTGGCACTGCTAGGTCTAACAAGAAAAGGAAGGCTGCTCCTTCTGATTCTACTGAAAATCCTCCCACAAGAGGAAGAGCCACAAGAAGCCAGCTAAAGCAGAATGAGGCAGATTTGCAAAAAGCCTTAGAAGAAAGCAAAAGAAAAGCGGTTGCAAAAGGGAAGAAAAACATGGTTGAGCCTGTTGAGGCTTTTGATGTTGATGAGATGGATCTGGTCCATCAAGATAAAGATGTGATTGAAGAAGTGGAGAGACTTCCAAACCCAAGAAAGCCAAGACTTCCACTAAGCAGTCTATCTCTGTGTCAAAGTCTGCTGAACCATCCACCCTAGCAAAAAGGACCAGGTCTGCGGTAAAGACAAAACAAGAGAAAATTGTTGAGGAAGAAGAATAGGGTGAAGACTGAGATAAATGCTCTCAGAACTGAGCTGGCAAGAGAAAAGGAGAAGAATGATGGTATTCTTCAAGATATGCCAAAACTTCTCCAAGCTAAAAAACCAAGCACCTAGTTCTTCCCGGCCTTAAGCTCATAGCCTAGTGTAGATCAACCAGTGACCCAGTTCGGGATTTGTTTTTTGTTTGCTCATGTTTTCAGTGTTTTTATTTCTTTTTATGCTTTGTGGAAGAATCATATCAAGTATCAATGAAATTTGCTGGTTTTTGCTCTAACTATTTATTTATATTTCTTTGATGGTTAAAATTCTTAGCTTGATCGATGATGATTAATCCATGATTTTATTTGAAGTAACCCCAGTGGCCATGAGAAAGTTTTAAAATCTGGGTATTGCATATTTTTTATGCAACTTTTCGATGATGCCAAAAGGGGGGAAAAGGTTGTGCTTTATACTTCGAACAGTGATGTTTATAACCTAATGAACCTGGTCCTTGATGATAAGTGATAAAAAGGATAAATGTTTCTAACATTGTGTTGATGTTGAGCTAAGTTAAAACAGGGCCTAAGCTTATGAAAAGCACAGAGTTTGTCATCATCAAAAAGGGAAAATTTGTTAGCCTAAGTGAAGGTTAGTTTTGAAGATTGACAAAGGAAGCTCAGGCATGAACCAGGTCCATCCATCCCTTGTGTGCATAGACACGGGCAGATTCGAGCACATGGGATGCACGTGAAGGAGATAAGCTTAACTTGGTAAAATTGATATCTCCTGATCGAAAAAGTTGCATAATTGATAAGGAGAAGGACTCCTTAATCAAAGAGAACATTATCCAAGATAAGAGAGGAGTTAGAAGTTGAGATCAACTAGAACTCTTCTACCAAGGAAGAATAGCATTAGAACTCTAGTTATTTTCTACTCTACTAACTCTATAAATCGCAGGATGTTCTCATTCTACAGGAATGCACAAAAGCAGAAGTTAAACGTGAATTGAGAGCAAAATAGCAAGGCATTTTGCAAGCAATTCGCGTGTGATTCAAGTGTGCAAACCTGAAGCTACATGAACCGGATAGAAGAACCAGCTCCAAATGTCTGTCTTTTATTCTAGTTCAATTGTAGTAGGTATTTTCATATTGTACCTTTCAGCTTTATCTAGAGCCAATTGTAATAGGTACTCAGAGTATTCAAGTTAGAGTTAACTTGAAGTTGTCGCAGCAGTTAGAAGATGGTTGCCACAACGGGATTAGAGTTAATCCTAGGTTTACAAAAGTATTTTGTAAATACAGCTTTTGGCTCAGTGATTTAGTGAAAAGTTTGGGAAAATCCTACTAAGAAGTAGGTCGTAGTTTTTTCACCTTTTGAGCCAGGTATTTTCCACGTAAAATACTTGTATTCCTTACTTTTCACATTCACTATTTCAGCAATAGTAGGTTAAGGAACACATAGAAGAACCCGGACCTTCTATAATCAGTTTAGGCGAAAAATTGGGTACCATACAAATCACCCCCTCTTGTGTGGTATTGAAGTTAAAAAAATCAAGTTAATTGTTAACAACGTTCTCTTTTTCTTTGTTTTTTGTATTTTGTATAACAAAACTATATGAACAAACAATGTTTCAGCAGGCAACATCTTTCCAATCATAGCACTGAACAGTCTTTGAGTATGTTGAGAAGGGAAACTATGGTTTCCAAGGGTTGCCTAAAGATGGCTCCTAATCCGTCCTCCAGTTCTTGAATGCTTGAATCAAGTGCCTCTAGTCTTTCAACCACACTTTGCACTTGTAAATGATATGCTTTCTTGCTTTGTAGAAGCAGAAATTCAATATCTATTTTCTCAACTTCAAAGATATCAGCTCCTCCTTCACATAAAACTCTCTTTCTACAACAACTTGGAGGCCAGAGACCAACCACTTGCCTTAGAATGAAAGATAGCGTCTCAGGGGCGGATGTAGTATATACTCGACGGGTTCAATTGAACCCATAACTTTTGATGCGAAGTAAAAATTTATATATAAAAATTCATTAAAATTGCAAAAATAGTAGATATGAACCCATAACTTTACAAATATTATGGGTTCAATGCTAAAAATTCTAAAGATTGAACCCATAGAATTTAAATCCTGGATCCGCCTCGTAGCGTCGATTCTAGCACTGTAAGACTGACTTCAACAAGTTCTGAAATTAAGCCATCAAATGAAGCAAGTTCAGAATCTATACGTTTAGCAAATTATATAGGTGGTGGTTATCTAGCTTACCGGCTTTAGCAATCCTTTGATGTATGAACTTGGAGACTGTCACATCCTGTGCTATCTTCTATTTCTCTCTTCATATTCATAGTTGAAACCTCGAGAGCAAACTTCTTGTAATCAACCACTTTAATAAGTTGCAGTGTTGGAATATCCACAATGATAGGAGGGATCTCCTCTAGGTATTCACAATCTTTTATCACTAACTTCTCAAGCATGGGAAAGGATTCCTCTAAAGCATTCCATTCTTCCATAGTCACCCACTCTAATGTCAAGTACTTGAGTGCATGGAACTTGACATGTTTGACATCCCAACACCTTTTTCCCAAAAAGTTTGCCTTCGATATTTTGAGAATCTCAAGCTTCTGCAGGCTTGCAATATTTGAAACTATTTCTTTCGTCAGCAAAAAGTTACGAATGCACAAGTTCCTAAGATTTGAAGGTAAGACAACACATCGGGACCTTAGAATTGAAGACAAGTATATGAATGTGAGTACTGTGATGTTTAGTTCGAGAGATTGAAGATGAGTATGAACTTCTGGTTCGGGAAACAAAGAAGACAGAAGTACATTTGCAATGTGGATGCTGAGTTCTTCAAGGTTGTGAAACCTCCACCATTTCGTCCACGAGTACACTGCAAGTGCGAAAAGTCTTCAAATTCTCTAGCAATATAGTTTCTGAAGATTCGTTAAAAATTGCTTGCTCATTAAAGTCTTCCCATTTAAAGGAAAATCGGCTTATGTCCACATGCCTTAGCTTCTTCATTTTCATATAGCACCTAATGTCCTTATAAACTTTCTTGCGTCAACCTTTAGAGTTTGTAGATCGTGTAGGTGTGATACCCACTTGAAATCAAACTCTTTGACAAAAATTGTAAAGTACCTCAATTGTGTTAGTGATTGTACTACACCAGCCCAAACAAGTTTTAATTGTTTACCAAGATCCTCATGAATATAAATGCACATCCGCGATTCCTTCGAATACAAATGTAAATATGGATTATATGGCACTGTGAGCTGCATAAACTTCTTTTCTGTAAGTTATCTCCTGCAATATTCCCGCACTAGATCATGCACCATGCAATATTCTGTGTCACCGTTAATTGTTTTCCCAGATAGTCTAAAGTTTGTTCACGTGTATTTTATCGAGTTGGCTACTTTCGCCCCGTTGAAATAATGTGGATTAACCACTTTTTAGCATGTATTTAGAATTTGGCCTGTGTTTTAAATGTTGAGTAAAAGTAATCATTTTTTAGTTATAATAAATGTAACGATCCGTCGGATCGTGTCACGACCCCAAATTCCCTCCGAAGGATGTCGTGATGTCATCTAGTCTCTAATACTAGGTAAGCCTATCAATGCGGAATAACAATAGAAATGTGAAATAAATAAACATGCAATTCACCTAATTACAACTCCCAAATTCCGGTAGGAATAAGTCACAAGCTTCTAAAAATTTATCTTCAATGCCTTTATACATCAAGGTCTAAAGAAAATAAGGAAACAACATAATAAGGATAGAAGGGGACTCCGGAGTCTGCGGACGCTGGCAGATATACCTCGAAATCTCCTCGTACGGCTAATTCACTGATGCCTGATCGGATAAGATGTACCTGCATCTGTACAAAAAGATGTGCAGAAGCATAGTATGAGTACACCACAGCAGTACCCAGTAAGTGCCAAGCCTAACCTCGATAAATATAAAAGACATGGTGAAATGTATAACAATATAATAAAAATAAAATGACAATGGAAATGAATCAAATAAATAGTATGTCACCATTTAACTACACAGAATAAGGGCAAATAATACCTCGCGGAAACAAAACAGAATTTTTTCAACTTTAAGAAAATCACAACAATAATCAAAGGCAACTGCGGCCATAAATAAATATTAACAAGGGCACTCCCGAGGTACCGCCTCGTAGTCCCAAATCATAAAAAAAATTCACAATATCTCATTTCCTTATATCACCGCGGGAGCCTTCACATTTAATTTTAAAGAAAATATTTTTCTCGAAATAGAATCACGCGTTTTAGCCACCCTTATCACACCGCAGGACTTCTAGTAGTTTTCCTACTAGCCACGCGTATCAAGCCACCCTTATCTCATCGCATGCGTTTCAACACCCAGACCTTATACCACCGCATTCGTATCAATATCACAATATATCACAATTTGCACTTCAAGTGCCCAGATATTTCAACTTGCCAAAATAAATCAATAACAATATTTTTCCATAATAAAGAGCTCACGGCTCATGCTAGAATAAATCAACAACAATAGTTTTCCATAATAAAGAGCTCACGGCTCCGTCACAATGAGTACGAAAATCTCACAAAATATTCAGCAAATATAATATTTCACAAATTTAACACCTTATCTAAATATTAAATTTTTGAATGTAAAATACTTCATTTTTAATAATATTTAAATTAAGAAATTGATACTTCAAGTAATGCACAGAACAAAAGAAAACAGAGTTTCAACTAAACAGGTAAAACACTTAATAGGAACAAGTAAAGCAAATTTAAAAGACGAAAATATATTAATGATGATGAATATAACAAAATAAAATAATTTAATTAATATGCAACAATGCTCTACATAATTTAAAGACATAATCTTTCACATTTAGCTCGTGTACACGACTTTCAACACATTACAATTATCACATCAATACCAATCCTAGGGGAAATTTCTCCCCCACAAGATTAGACAAGTCACTTATCTCGACTTGCTCCAATTTAATCCACTAGTGGGCCTTTTCCTCGATTATCCAACTCTGAATGGCTCGAATCTAGCCAAATTAATTCGATATAGTCAACAAAATTATAGGAATCAATTTCATAAGAAAATACTATATTTTTTAATAAAATCCAAAATTAATTCAAAGTTCGCATGTGGGGCCCACATCTCGGAACCCGACAAAAGTTACAAAATCCAAAAGCCCATTCAACCACGAGTCTAACCATACCAATGTTATTAAAATTCGACCTCAACTCGACCTTCAAATCTTAAATTTAAACCAAGAAGGTTTTCTAAATCTTCCAACTTAATTCACCAATTAAATGTTAAAAACAACCATGGATTCAGGTAATTTGACCAATATTGAGTTAAGAACACTTACTCCGTTATTTTCCTTGAAACTCTCCCGAAAATCGCCTCTTCCCAAGCTCTAATTCGTCAAAAACGAAAAATTGGACGAATTTAAATTTTCTGCCCAGGCTTTTTCTTCTATGCGATCGCGGCCAAAGGCAAGCGATCGCGAAGAACAAAATAAGGTTGCCCAGAATTAAGCTTATGCGATCGTGAATGAAATAACGCAATCGCGAAGAACAAATCTCCACTACCCAGAATTGACACTATGTGATCGTGAATAACTCCATGCAATCGCGAAACACAGCATTCCCAAACCTACGCGATCGCGAAGGGTTAAGCATGTGGACCAGCTTCTGCCTCGTTTCCTCTTCGTGAACGCGGTCTTAGTCACGCGTTCGCATAGAACAGCTTGCCAAAACTACGCGATCGCGGACTTGCCCACGCGATCACATAGCACAAATTTTCCAGCTACCCAATTAAGTCTATGCGATCGCGAACCTTCTCACGCGATCGCATAGAAGGAAACCAGACACCAGATTTCAGCAACTCTAAGTGCAGATTTTTGGTCCGTTAACCGTTCGAAACTCACCCGAATCCCCGGGGACCTCAACCAAATATACCAACAAGTCCTAAAACATGATACAAACTTAGTCAAAACTTCAAATCACATCAAACAACGCTAGAAATACGAATCACACCCCAATTCAAGCTTAACGGAAACTAACATATTCCAACTTCTACATTCGATGCCGAACCTACCAAATCAAGTCCGATTGATCTCAAATTTTACACACAAGTCATAAATGACATAACTGAGCTATAAAAATTTTTGGAACTTGATTCCGACCCTGATATCAAAAAGTTAACTTTCGGGTCAAACTTCCAAACTTAAATTCATATTTTAGTCATTTCAAATCTAACTTAACTACGGACTTCCAAATAAAATTCTGAACACGCTTCTAATTCCAAAATCACCATACGGAGCTGTTGGAATCATCAAAATTCTATTCTGGGGTCGTTTACACATAGGTCGATATCCAGCCAACCTTTTCAACTTAAGTTTTAAACTTTGGAACTAAGTGTTCCAATTCATTCTAAAAACCTCACCGGACCCGAACCAATTACCTCGAAAAGTCATATAACAATTATAAAGCATTTATTGAGCAGTAAATGGGGGAACCGAGTTGCAATACTCAAAACGATCGGCCAGGTCGTTACATATTGTTTCAAGATCTAGCATGTCATTCGGTGATTTAAGACCATGAGTAGCTTCACTATATGTATTATTACTTGCACGTGTAGTCGGTTTTAATTTTCGAGAAGTTCGAAATTGATTTGAAAGAATAATTCTTAATTGAGAAGCTTTAAGTTAGAAGAGTTGACCAAGGTTTGACTTTTGAGTAAACGACCTTGGAATGGGGATTTGAAGGTTACTATAGGTTCATAAGGTGATTTTGGACTAGGGCGTATATTCGGGTTGAGTATCGTGTGGTCCAGGAGCGATTTGGCGTTTATTGTCAGAAGTTTACATTTTTAAGGTTTTTTAAATTCGCTAAGTTAACTTGGAGTGAACTTCGGTGTTATTGGACTCTGAGTGGTGTTCTGGGACCTTGGATAGGTTCATTTAGATGATTGAGACTAGTGTGTTAAGTTTGGTCGTGGTCCGAAATATTTAAGAGTGGTTCGGACACTTAAATTGCATATAGTTAAGTTTAAGAAAATAAGTTGACCACGGTCAATTAGTAGACATAACGAGCTCGGATTCATGATTTAAAAATTTAACATATTTTTATGATAATTTTGGACTTGTCCGCAAGTTTTGGTTTGATTCCGATGAGTTTCGGATAGGTTTGGATTGTGTCGCGCTCTTATTTGATATTTTAGCGTCGTTTTTTGGGTATAAAAGGGTACCATATATAGCAAACAACCTTTGATTTGTAATTCTGTTGAACCATTATATTCGTATTGTAATTACGTGTCACACCCCATAAATAAATTGATAAAAGTACGGGAATGAGATTATTTGAAGATTATAAGCATTATGCTACTTCAAACAAGTGATGAGTAAATTCGTGAAGGTGAGAGGGTAAGCAAATCAAAGAAAATAAATTTTCGTCGAAGTTTGACATTTTGAAATAAAATACGGTTCAAGCTATAATACCCGGTATTTATGGACTAGTGTCATACAAGATACCATATGACCATGATAGTATGATGTATAAGGTGTATTAAAAATAAGTAGTATTTTAAGTAATTTAAGATAATTCCTAATTACGTGGGTAATTAGTTATTTATTAGTTTAATGGGAGATTAACCATGTAATTAAGGATTTATGGATAATTGTAGGTGGGGACACCCCCCTCCTCCCCTCCCCCCCCTCTCCCCCATGTGGCAGCAAGTAGGGGAGGATTAGATATGACTTGACTTTGGACAATTAATTAAGATGACACATGGATAATCTTCTAAGACACTCCTTGCAAACACATAGAAAGAGAAGGCATAATACTTATCCCCACTCTTGTCTTGAATGAATATCAAGAATCCATAACGTTAGTGGGTTATACAAATGCAAAGCCAAGAATTCTTGTCTTGAATGAATATCAAGAATCCATTCTGTAAGTGGGTTATACAAATGCAAAGCCAAGAGCTCTTGTCTTGAATGAATATCAAAAATCCATTTCGTAAGTGGGTTATACAAATGCAAAGCTAAGAACTCTTATCTTGAATGAACACCAAAATTTATTTGGCAAATGAGTTATACATAATATAAAGCCAAGGACGATAGTCACTCCATAATATTATAGCAACGGGATTTTTTGATTCTAAGAAAGTACGGTGTAATCCTTCTCAAGAATATTACACGGATTTTCCCCTACTCCAGGTATGTTAAGGCTATTCCTTCTTTCTTTTGGCATGGTCCAAATAATACAAATGAAACGAGCAAAATACACAACTTCCATAAATGACTCTATTCATAGAAATACTAGGGGTGTCCATATTCTTGATTCCCCACGTGGATTATTATTATATCTTCTGTTCATGGGTCTCAGAAAAATACATATTTGATAAAGTCTATCCGACAGTCTTATTATTTTTATGATATTCCGAGAAATCTTATTAACGTATTTCTTATGCAGTTTATTCATTTATACATGTACATTGACCCATGACTAGATGGCGTTATATACGCGTATATTATATATATATATATATATATATATATATA
>AWOL01S0021359.1:12527-47845 GCA_000715115.1 Nicotiana otophora | reverse complement strand
TATGATTTAGACGTGCATTGTTTGGTATGGCGGGGCTCTGTCCCAACCTTTATGACAATTATGTATTCTTAGAGGCTTGTATACATATGTCATGTACGTAAAAGATTGCATGGCCTTGTCGGCCTATGTTCAGTGTACGAGTGGTTATTTTGGTCTTATAGGCCCTATGTCACATGTATAAGTTTGTATATCAGATTGGGTCGTCTTATATTGAGTATTCCCTTATGTATATTCTGGTTAGCCCATGACAGTCCGTTTCGCCCATTTGCCAATGTCAGTACGATAAGAATGATATGTAACGTTGGTGCTCGGTTGAGTAAGGCACCGAGTGCCCGTTGCGGCCCATCAGTTTGGGTCGTGACATTACGGAATCGTAGCAATAAGAATCATCGAATTCTAAGGTCATATGAGAGAGTTATGCCCATTTTCGTATCGGAAAAAATTGTTGGTTTCTCGTGTGAACTTTTATTCTTCGCGAATGCGAGGTAGGTCTCGCGAACGCGAAGAAGGAATTTTGGGTTGACCGTAAATGCAAAACATCTCTCTTCGCGAACGCAAAGGTTTCCCGCGAATGCGATGAACAAAAATTGGCAAACCGAGCATAAGTATTTTTCCTTTTCAATATTTTTCTATTGGAGCTTCCCTCATTCCTTTTATCGAATATAATGATGCGAATCGAGCTTTAATAAGTTCTAATATGCAACGTCAAACAGTTCCTCTTTCTCGCTTCGAGAAATGCATTATTGGAACTAGGTTGGAACAATAAGCAGATCTAGATTTGGGGGCTCTTGCTATAGCCGAACACGAGGGAAGGGTCGTTTATACCAATAATAATAAGATTCTTTTAGCAAGTAATGTATATATTCTTTACCTAGAGCTCCGTTTGAGGTGATTTTTGTGGCGTTGTTCTCATCTCAACAAGGAAGGTAAATATATAACCTTTATTTTGATGTTTCCCATGATTATTTCTGTTGGTTATCATTTTTATCTGTGTTTGAATTGTAGAAATTAGGGTTTTGAGCCTCAAAGTTTAAAAATGGTAAATGCTTGATTTGAGAGTCAATTCATGGACGAAATTGGATGACTTTATTAATATAGACTATATAAGTTATGGGTAATTTTTATTTTTTTATAATTTTTGGAATCCGTATGAGCGGGGCGGGGGTTGACTTTGTTGACTTTTCGTGCAGAGTTGGGAATTTGTTTCTAATTGTTAAATTATGAGCTGTTGAGTATATTTTGATTGGTTTGCACGTTTTTTTGACCAGTTTCAGATTGTTTGGCATTGATTTGAGGTGTTAGAGAGACGTTGGAGTCGGTTAACCGATTTCGGAACGAAGTAAGTCTTTTGTCTAACCTTGTAAGGGGGAATTTCACATGTAGGTGCTATATTTGTTGTGTGCTATGTGTTATGGGAGCTACACACGTATGAGCTGACGAGTGTCCATGCGTATGCTATATTTTTTATCATGTCCGGGTAGACTTAGACTCACACCATATTTTAATTGTATTACTTGAGTTATTCTCCTGTTTAAATGCCTTAATTTACATTTTAGCATGAGACTAGACTTGCATACACTATCAGACTTGTTAATTTAGATACATGACGAGCTACTTGATTATTCGTGGAAATTATACTTCCTTTTATGGATTTCTTCCACTTTGTATGTATTCGTCTGAAAGTTTTGTTGAATTTCATAACTCATACGTATATTTGTGAGTGAGGCTAGTGACTGTCAAAGTTTCATATTTTTATGGGATCAGGCTGAACGACTCAGTAGTACTCTTATAGGATCGGGTCGTTCGCTCGGGCAGTTTCATGTAATATATTCTTATGGGATCGGACTGAACGCCTCAACAGTACTCTTATGAGATTGGGTCGTTTGCCTCGGCAGTATCATGTAACATATTCTTATAGGATTGTACCGTTCACCGCGACAGTATCATGTAACATATTCTAAGGGGATCGGATCGTTCGAATTGGTAGTATCATGTAACATATTCTAATGGGATCAGACTGTATGCCACGACAGGATATTATACCATCATTCTTATGAGATCGGGCCGAGTCGCCTTGGCAGAATCGTGTGTAATATTTGATAAGGAGTTAGTGTATTTATGAGTCTTTCTGACTTGAATATGACATTTTATTTGGTATTGATCATTATGTAATCCATTCGATGTAGTATCCGGCATTTAAGGACTTAGTATTTACTCTTCTATTGAGGATCGTGATACATACATACATCTGCTTCGTTTTGTTTACTTGTCATGATTCATATCTGCCTACCTTTATTGGACTACTAGTAAGTGTCGATGTTGACCTCTCGTCACTACTTCTTCGAGGTTAGGCTAGACACTTACTAAGTACGCGTTGATTTACGTACTCATACTACACTTCTGCACTAATTGTGCATGTATTGAGACAGGTACTTCCGGTGGTCACACGGGTGCGTAAGCGTTACCGCTGAGGAGACATTGTGGTGAGTTGCATTCCATGTTACGATCTGCAGCACACAGAATCCGCATCCTATCCATTTATTGCATTCTGTTTATTTCCTTATTTTCAGGCAGTTGATGTAGTAGTATTGTATATTCTAACAGATGTTTATGCACTTATGACACCGGGTTTTGAGAATTTAGTCTATTAATTTTTGATGTATTTCTGTTATGGCATTCAGTATTGTATTTTGATAATATTCTAATTTTAAAGAAAATATTAGTATTTTCTATAAAAACAGAGTAAATCTCGCTTAATTGTTTCATCATTATTTTAAAAGGTGTTATGAACCGCTGATTATTATGTTGTATCGTGTTGAATAGACTGTTGGCTTTCCTAACAGCAACATTTGGCGCCATCAAGGACTATGGTGGGAATTGGGTCGTGACAGATTGGTATCAGAGCACTAGGTTCACTTAGGTCTTACGAGTCATGAGCAAGTTTAGTAGAGTCTTGCGAAAAAGTACGGAAACGTCTGTACTTATCTTCAAAAGGCTACAGGGTTGTTAAGAGAACTTTCCCTCTTGATTCATTGTCGTGCGATTTGATTTCGGTTGAAGCTTATGTCTTTAGTTCCTTTCTACTCATTCATAAGCGATATCGAGCATTCGATATCAGTTGGGCAACGACGAGTTGTGGAGATGATACATATGTGGTGAATGATGTTTTTCCATGCGCGTGTGGGCAGGCTACTATCGTCGCCTTGTGGAAGGGTGTTCAGTCATTTCAGTCTAGTGTTGGTGTTGCCCAAGGAAAACTACAACTCCAAAAACAGCTAGCCATATACTCATGTATATATTGCCACGTATTTTATGGTAAAACCCTTTTCCAAAACCTTTTGGGTTTTCTTTTCCACCAAGGAAAGATTTTCTTTATTTTCTATTATTTAGGCACAATAGGAGCACATAATTTAATTAACAAGGCTCCCTATTATGAAATTAATTTTGAATTTCGAAATTAATTTCTACTATAATAAATTATGAATCGTTCCACTAAAAATTCGTACTTGCACTCCTTAATTCAATTTCGAAATTCTTCCATAAAACCTTATTTAACTCTCCATGTTAAGATTCAGATACTAATCAATCAAATTAAATTAATAATAATTTAATTTATTGATTACTTCCTTTAGACTTTCGTTTAACTTATTTCATGTATCGGATACAAATTCCACTGGTCAGGTTTACATACGAAAACTTATAAGCTTTCATAAAGGAGTATCATCAATCTCAAAATTGAGGCATGGATTCTATCAACTAATTATTATTTCGCCAATGTATATCATTATTGTCCAATTTACCAGGCTTATTGACCCACGAAAGAATCTCGATTTTTAATAAATCAAAATACTAAATGACACACACAACTAATAATAATTATATCAAGATTAAGAGTATAAGTACATTGAATGGACTAGAGAAATTACTTTATTGTCAGTATAAAATACTTATCTTTACTTGATCCGTTCAATACATACAAAATTTACTAACACAAGAAATCAGAATTAAACTATTCCCATAATCAAGATAAATTATATTTAATCTTGTGCTATAATCATTCCGATGGTTTGTCCAATTCCATCATTAGATTGTGAACATAAACTTTATGACTTATAAGAATCGATGATTTAATCTTTCATGTATAAGCTAAACTCTATACACAAATTATCTACTATGCAAGTAAATGATACGCATAGACAAATACATGATCTATTTAAAATAAAATTTTATTGAATAGAATAAATAAATAAATAAATAATTATTTCATAAAGAATATTATAACAAAACACATGGTTTATAGTATATCGTAACAGCCTAGAAACTAGTGATTTAAATATATATATACCATGTATTAGAAACAAGGGAACGGATTTGCTCCGGTGTCAATTGCTCCGATAATATTCAATAATGGGCTTGATGCTTGCCATGTGTCCAGAAAATATTTTTGAAGGACTAGATCCATTCTTTAATCATAATTTTGCTTCTATTTAAAACAGACAAAATAAATAAAATGAAACAAACTAGCGAGAACATATTTTGCAGGGTCATATAAAACATAAAAGCAAGCCAACGGTAAGGCTTTTGTATTTAAATTGGTTAAAAAATAAATAGAGAAAACCTATCATAAACGGTTTGACAGAAATTTTAGTCCTTAAATGTGTTCATTTACGTGAAAAGGTAAATAAAAATAAGCTAGCGGGAATAAATTTTGAAAGAATTGATCTTTGTTTGATCACTTTTTTTTTTTACTGAAATAGGGTAAATAAATAAAAAACAAATAAGCGGCAATGATTTCAGGGGAATGTTATTCTTTAATCATGAATTTCATTTATACTAAAAGAAGGTAAAATGAGAAATAAAAAACAAATCATAGGGCAGGGTTTGTTTGTAATAGTGGTGGCAACATGGTCAAAAGAAAACAGTTAATCACTCGTATTATCCACCAAAAAATGGGTTGGATAATGAATTTTTTAAAAACGGAATTCAAATATGGATAAGAACCATATTATCCATTTAAAAAATGAATAACTAATGTGTTTAACTTTTATATTTGTGAAACCACAAATTTGGGGTTCCTAAGTTTGGGAGACTAAGCTAGCGTTTGGCCATAGATTCCTAAATTTATTTTAAAAAAACTGATTTGGGTGTAGTTTGGTTTGAAGATGAAAAAAATTTTCAAAATATATTTTACTTTTTTTTTTGAAAAAACATAAAATGTGACTTATACCCATAAGTTTTAAAAACTATCAAAAATACCCAACAACTCTGAAGAAAATTCATACAAAATAAGCTAAACAAATCTGAAAAAAATTCATACAAAACAAGCAAAACAAATCTGAAGAAAATTTATACAAACATTAGCAGATGTTAGCAAATTACCTTCAAATTTTATCTTTGCGGGTGCATTGCCACAGATTGACACAACAATTTTGGCGAAGGTTTTCTTCTATTTATAGAGAAGGGAAAAGCCGCGTGAGTTTAACGAGGGGAAAATAGGTAGATATGGATTAGTTGGGTCATAATAACAGCAAATGAATTTTTTTATAAAATACAAAAGTTTGTGATAATTTTTAAAAAATTTTTAAAAGCCAAACGGTAATATTTTGAGCCAAAAACAGCTCTTGAGCTGGTTTTGGATTTTGCGATTTGAAATTTGCCAAAATACGGATAAAATTTATAAACAAACATGTATTTGCCAAAAAAGAATTGGAAATGTTTTGGCAAATCTATGGCCAAACAGGGGCTAAGAATTCTTTCAAAAGTGATCATATTAAAAAAATCATGGATAATATGGTTATCCATATTATTCGCCGATTAACCCATTTTTTATCCGTATTAAATATGAGTTGAGTCGGATAATTTATTCATTTTTTTATTACCCGTTTTTGACCCGTCCTATATCCGATCCGACCCGATCCGCCCGCTTGCCACCCCTGGTTTGTATTCTTTTTCTAATCATGAATTTCATTTATACTAAATGAAACAAAGTCTTTATACCATTAAGAATTCATGTTATACCATGCCGTACCGTCACAAGGAGTCCACCTAATTTCCCCAAGGTCCAACGACCAATACGTTTTTCTCCGCCTTTTACAAAACCCTTCTCTATTTACGGCGATCCCCTTTTCAACAACATTTCACCCTCCATTGAACGCAGCCGCCATGACTACTCTCCGCATTGTAGACAACGAGGAGCAAGACAACCGCTACGACCTCTTTGACGTTTACTTCCACAACGACACAATCAAAACAACAGTCACTTCCGATCCGGACATCGTCACTATGTGGATCTCCGAAACCGAATCCTCTCTCCACGACCGCCGCCATCTCGTCGTTGGACTTGACGTCGAGTGGCGGCCCAGTTTCCACCGCAACCAGCAATTCAAAGTTGCAACTCTCCAGCTCTGCGTCGATCGCCGTTGCCTCATAGTCCAACTCCTCTACTGCAGTTCAATTCCAGATTCCCTCGTTAGTTTTCTGTCCAACGGAGACTACACGTTTGTTGGGGTTGGAGTTGAGAACGATGTGGAGAAGTTGGTGGAAGATCACGATCTAAGCGTGAGGAATATGGTGGATCTGAGAGTTTTGGCAGCTGATGCATATGAGATGAGTAATTTGAAGACTGCTGGGTTGAAGGAGCTGTGCAATGTTGTTCTTGGAAGACAGATTGAGAAGCCTAGAAGTATTACTATGGGTAGGTGGGACAGTGAGTGGTTGAGTTTGGATCAAATTCAGTATGCTTGTGTTGATGCTTTTGTTTCTTTTGAGATTGCAAAGCATTTAAATGTTGGTACTAAACCTTGATATTTTGGGTGGTCTAAAGGAACGAAGAGAAAAAACAAACAACTTTACTGGGTGAAGATTTGGTTTGATATAGTTAATTGAGGTTATAGCTTCTGGATTCTTGGTTTTCATAGTATGTTAATTGGGTGAAGATTTAGAACTTTTTTTATGTCAAGAGTTAAGTTATATGCACGATGGTGTAAAAACATTATATAAGTATGAGGAGTTAATCTGGTAGAAATGATACTAATTGAAATATTATAACATATTAAAATTCAATCTGTTTATTTTCTTGACTGACTAAGGGTTTTCCCTTTTCTTTTTTTTTTGTCAAGAATGTTCTCCTTCTAGAGCTCATTTTTGTGATTTTTGATGAAGTAAAACCTGATGATTTAATTAGTGTTAAAGCACTTCTTTCTTGAAACGATTTATTTTGATTCAGATGTTGTAATAATTGAGCTTAATATCAACTGAAATTACAATCTTGCAATCCTCAACTTAGGGAAAATAAGACTGAAAAGGGAAAAATAGAAAAGGGAGATTCTGCTAAACTTTAGCTTAAAAACAAAAGATAAACATGCAAGTTCTTCCATTCCCTGTTATAGCTTCAAGTTCTTGTGGTTGCTTCCCTTTTACAGCTTCAAGTCATCGTCCAGATTCAGCCAGGTTCTCATTCACAATCTGCTAATCATAAAGAATACCACAGTGATATATAACTTGTACTCTTCTCATGCTTTGTGGGTAAAACTTTTAATATTCAGACAAAATACATCACACATACCAGAAAGATACAAAACTAGAATGAAGTGCAAATAAATTTTTAGTTTTACAAAACACATGTCAAATGAGATAACATAGATCAACCAGCTAAGAAATCTAATTCCTTGTAGTCTGATATCACTAAAACTAAGCTGTCTAACGGTAGTTTTCAAAGCAAACAACAAATGTCTTAATATTAAAGTTGGTATTTGTCTTCTTTAATTTTGCTCCATAATCTTCTCGTTTTCTACATTTCGTGCTGAAGCACCTTGCTCCAAAATATCATGTTCAGTCCCACAATGCACGAACATATGTTTTCAATCTTAGATTCTACATTTAGTGAAAAAGATCAATATTACAAAGTGATTCACCTACTAATTATCTAAGGAAAGTTACTCTTAAAATTAGGAACGCCAATCACAAACCATAAATTGGATGCAATTTTTTCAACATCAATTACAATAGCTTCTTTGTCGGAATCATCAACCAGCAATAGACAAATCAATTACAATAGCATCTTCTTCCAAATATAACTCTAACTGTGTTTTTTCTGAACTAGGTTCTGATTGACTCTTAAACAAATCAAACTCATCCATTTCCCCTCTTATTTGAGCATCACATCCATCAATAGTACTTCCCACACATGCACTATTAGATGATGGAGATTTCACGTACTCCTTAAACAATCTATGTATATTTTCTTCAACAACCTTCAACTTTTTATTATAAGTCTGAACAATCAAGCTTTGAAAAATAAAATTTCACGAACGGTAACTTGTATCGAAGGTCAAGAACAACAGTCGTGGATAAAATCAGAATATACTCTTACAAATACTTTGAAACTTTCTTTTCCATATCATATGCCATTGCTTTGATATCAAGATCTTCATTATTTTTCTTATACTTTATCAGCAAGTTAATTTTCCCAACTTTACAAAAATACGAGTTAAGATACTGTCATACTTGTTAATCATTAATTAATGTTAGTCTTTTGTATTATAGTTTTTAATAGAGTGTTATTAATGAAAGCCTCCCATTCAATTATACCTTTTTTTTTTCCTCTCTCTCCGGTTTCCTCTCTTCAGGTTCTTTTGCTGCCTCCCTCCACTTTCTCAGTAGTGTGCCTTTTGCCCCAAGACCCATGCATCTTAACCCTCCACATCAAAAGATACTTTAAGTAAACTATATAAGGTAGAGTTAGGGAAAGCGAGTTTTGTCCACATCAAAAGATACTTTAAGTAAACTATATAAGGTAGAGTTAGGGAAAGCGAATTTTGTACATGGTGTATGAAGGAAGAGTAGCATTGCACCGCATTTATAGATGACATACTAAAACTATTAAATATGTTATTTAATAAAACATAACACAAGATTTGTTTTACATGTATTTTTAATTGATCACGTTAGATTGACATTTATAAATTATTTCTATAATTATATTTTTATGCAATATTTTTTGATGAATTAAAGCAATACATTAGGTCCATTTGAATGGAAGGAGAAGATCATAGCCAACCCAAATTCCTTCGCAATTGGATGGAATCCCATAAGACCTAAAATTGTCCCTCAAGTATTGAAAATCGAATAATTATGATCTTCGTTTGATTTTGGCAGCCCTGACTAGTAGTTTATTGGCTCACAATTGCCTTCCTTACTAACAGATTTCCAACTTGGACAAAAACAATACTCTCTCTATTTTAATTTATGTGTTATTTGTTGGGCATGAAATATAAGAAACAAAAAACAAAGAAGAATTTTAAAACTTGTGCTGATTATAATAAAATGAGAAATTTAAATTTATATTTTTTTCAAATTTTTTAAAAAAGTTATTCTTTTTTAAACGAACTAAACATGAAATAGGTTCACATACATTGAACCAAAGAGAGTATATTTTTGATGGTATAGTACTCATTTGGATAATTTCTCAAATTTTCTTTTCTCTTATTGTTTTCCTCCTCCTCCTCCATGACTGCAACTATCGCCTAGACGAAGAACAACAAAAAAATTAGTGATGAAGATTTAGGGTGGTGTTTGAGACGGAGGAGGGACTGTAGCGTAGTGGCTAAGGGTTTTTGTGAGTAGAAAAATTGGGAGAGGAGGCGAGGTTGGCTGATAGTTATTATACTTAAAGCAGATCTCCCTTTCTATTGTTGCATCAATAAAATAAAAATATTGTTTAAGGTGGAGATCTGTTAATGAGGAGGATAATTGTGAGCCAGTAAAATAACGGCAAGAACTTTTTTTGGTACCAAAATCAAACCAATGGTAGAGTTATTCTACTTTCAATAGTTGAGGGCAAACTACTTTAGGGCAAAATTTTGCAACCCAATTTTCCACATGCATTTATAACATATTACCTTGGAAAACAATTTCTAAGATTGATACTCGGAGCTACAATTTGAATGAATAAACTATTGATGAAAACCATGTACAAAGATAATGCAACATGCTTTTATTGTGTAATGCATATGCAATATAATGGCACATTCTTCAAAGAATGTTCCATTATAGGATGTATAGTTTATAACTGTCTATTGCAAGAGGTACAACTAAAATAAGTTATATGCCCTTGCAAGAACTTGAAGCGTCCTCAAGCCTATGCTAAACTCAATTGGCTAGGTTCATTTTCACTTTGCTGTGTTTTGGATAGGAAGCAGTGACCTTTGCGGCCCTGCTCTTTAGATTAGAAAGAAGAAAGACGAGTTATTAAAAGTTTAAGTTATACTTCCTAGTTCCCATTTATGTAATGGTATTTGACCGAGCAAAAAGTTTAAGAAAGAAAGACTTTTAAAATTTACAGTCTAAAATACAACAACAACAAACCCAGTGTAATCTCACAAGTGGGTCTGAGAAATTTATCACAAACTTGTGATCTAAAATAAGCCTTAAAAATTAATGTGGTTATAAATATTCTCATTAAGGATAAAATGAGAAGTGAATTGCTTCTAAATATAGAAAATAACATTTTTGGGACATATTAAAAACGGAAAGAGTGACATATTAATTGAGATAGAGGGAGTAACTAATAAAGTAATGGAAAAAGTAACTTCAAACTTGTCGTAATACAACAACAACAACAACAACAACAACAACAACAAAAACCCAGTGTAATCTCAGAAGTGGGTTTGGGGAGGGTGGTATGTGCGCAAACCTTACCCCTACATTCAAGAAGGTAGAGATGCTATTTCTGGTAGACCCTTGGCTTAAGAAAGGTATAAGGAAGGACAACGACAAGCACCCCAATCAAAAACTGTAGCAAAAATACAAAATTAACACTAGGTCTTGCAATCAGAAAGTCAAAACGAAAGCAAAAACAAGTAATAATAGAAGTCAAAGAATATGAAAATACACAAATGACGCTAAGTCATGTTCTAAAGCTAGTGTTTCAAATAAGGACAACGCTCCGCTACCTCCTTTACCTTTATTCTCAACCTTCATATCTTCCTATCCATGGTCATATCCTCAGTAAGCTAGAGCAACGCCATATCTTGCCTAATCACCTCTCTCCAACAGTTCTTCAGTCTACCTCTAGCTCTTGTTAGGCCCTCCAGGGCCAACCTCTCACATCTCCTCACCGGTGCATTTGTGTCTCTCCTCTTCACATGCCTCAACCATCTAAGTCTCGCCTCCCGCATCTTGTCCTTCACAGGGGCCATGCCCATCTTGTCCCGAATAACTTCATTTCTAATTCTATCTAACCTAGTATGCCCGCACATCTATCTCAACATCCTCATTTCAACCACCTTCATCTTTTGGATACGGTAGTTCTTGACTGGCCAACACTCCATCCCATACAACATAGTTGGTATGACCACCGCTCTATAGAACTTACTTTTAAGTTTTGGTGGTACATTCTTATCACACAAAATACCAGAAGCGAGCCTCTACTTCATCCACCTCGCCCCAATACGATGTGTAACATCCTCGTCGATCTATGCATTCCCTTGTATAACTAACCCAAGGTATTTAAAACTTTCTCTCCTATGGATGACTTGAGAATCAAGCCTCACGTATTCGTCCACTACCTGAGTCGCACCACTGAACTTGCACTCCAAGTATTTTGTCTTGGTCCTGCTCAACTTGAAACCTTTAGACTTCAGGGTTTGTCTCCAAACCTTTAACCTCTCGTTAACACCGTGTCACGTCTCGTCAATGAATATAATGTCATCTGCATATAACATGCATCACGACACCTCCCCTTGAATGTGGCACATCAGTGCGTCGATTGCCAAGACAAATAGAAATATGCTGAGGGCTGACCTCTGGTGCAACCCCATCATAACTGGAAAGTGTTCCAAGTCCCCTCCCACTGTACTCACTCAAGTCTTAGCTCCATCATACATGTCCTTAATGGCCCTAATGTATGCAACGGGAACATCTCTAGCCTCCAAACATCTCCACAAAACCTCCCTTGGCACTTTACTGTAAGTTTTCTCTAAGTCAATGAACACCATATGTAAATCCATCTTCCTCTCCCTATACTGCTACATCAACGTCCTAACAAGATGAATAACTTCTGTAGTTGAACGTCCCGTCATGACTCTGAACTGCTTTTCAGAATAGTCATAATTCTCCTCAACCTCAAGTCCATCACCTTTTTTTAGACTTTCATAGTATGGCTTAGTAACTTGATGCCCCGATAGTTGTTGTAACTTTGGATATCACCCTTGTTCTTATACAACGGGATCATCGTACTCCATCTTCATTCTTCGGGCATCTTCTTTATCCTTAAAATGACAAATTAAATAACTCAGTGAGTCACTCCAAGCCCGCTATACCCACGCTCTTTCAAATTCCACCGGGATCTCGTCTGAACCGGTCACTCTCCCCCTGCTCATCTTACGCATAGTCCCTTCAACCTCATCGACTCTTATATGCCTATAATACCCAAAGTCCCGACGACTCTCGGAGTGCTCTAATTCACTTAGCTCAATGTTCCTATCCCCCTATTCGTTCAAGAGTTTATGGAAGTAAGTCTGTCATCTTTGTCGAATAAATGATTGATGTAAACAAGTATCATAATGTGAATTAGTGGATTTAGTGGATTCCGAGTTTAAAAAAACAACGCAAACTAGTACCTGGTATTGGGTTGGATTAACTTTCATAACATTCTAACTGTATTAATAGATAGAGTATATGTACAAATGTGCCACACCTATTAAAAGAACAGAAATATAGGTAACGAAATAAAGATGCTGCTATTTCCCCTGTTCTGTATTCATTTCTCTCTAGAACTAATACTACTATCAGTTAAACGTTATTCAAAATCCTGCTTATGTGTACAAGGATTTTTTCAAGAAATCAAACAATATAAAACTCCCAAGGTGGTTAAGAAACTTTACATGATCCGTGTAGAATATCGTGTGGTTTAATTTCAGGAAGAGTCCAATAAACCTAAGCTACAAATTTCAGACCCTGGTGGAGCCTCCCATTGAGCTGTCTTGTTCTTCATCTCAGCAAAATCGTTCACACACTGATCCAATTCCAAACCTTCAATTTGGGTTCTAGCTGCAGCAAGTTTTTTACCAGCCACTCCATCAAATATTTTCTCCCACCCGCTCACCCATTCAGTATGAGCATCACAGAGCTCGAGCGAGTTATTAGCCCAATCCGTCCAACTCCATCCTTTATCTAGTCCATTCATGACTTGCTCAATGCATGAGCCGGTGCATGCAGGCTTGCAAGGCCGGCACTTGGCCCCACTTAAAGGGCCTCGACTAGAAAGCGCTGCAACGGGAACACCATAATGGGAGGGTGGAAATTCGTATTGACGATCCGTCACAACGCAAAAAGGTAGGCGCATAGTTTGGTAGGGAACTTGTTGAGTGGTAAGTTGGGCTCTAAAGGCAGTTTCTGAGTTGAGAAGACGATATCCTGCTGAATCGAGTTGGGAAATCATGGAGAGCCTCGACAGAGCAACCACTGATGTATTGTAGTCGCCAACGCCAAAGCGATCGTTTAAGCCACCGTAGGAGGAACCTGGAGGGACAAGGTAGTGACCGGGAATGAAGTTGTCGGGGGCTAGTTTTGCTGACCAGTAGCCATCAACTCTTGTCCGGACTATCCAGTCATAAGTGAAGTTGTTCTGCTTTTGATAGGCTTGGATCATCGTCAAACAACCTTCTACCAGGTTGAAATATTGCAGCAACCCCTGCAATTGATAACCTGTTGGCTTCATTTACAGAGGATAAACAGAGGGAAAATGGGAAAGGGAGAGCATCGATATTTACACCGAACTAAATTAACACAAAAGATATATCGGGTATATAACTTTTCAGTTAATCATGATTAAATAATTACTATGTCTTTTCACTTTAATTTGCAACTCTTACGGTAAAATCGTTTGACTTAGCAAGTATTTTTCCCTCATAGCCATAACCCATGGGCATGGCTTAGTATGGACAAGTTGACAACAATTGTTTAGCGTAAGAGTAGCACTCGCGCGTGAGAGCTTTGGGATAAATGATGCTACAGACAAAACCCTTCTCTCTCTCTCTCTTTTGGCGGATTGCATAATACAAGGAAGAAGCACATTGACAAATTGCATTTATTTCCCCCAGAAATCTCGTTCCCTCCTTTTGCTTATTGTGCAAATTGCTTATACCTTTTAGTAACTTAACTTGTGAATTACCTCAAAAGTCAGAAGCACTATTTGACGAAAAAATCATAAAGTTTTAGATTTGACTTTGATTTAAGAAACAAGTGGGTTTTTCTTCTGCGTAAGTTCATCACTTCAATTTACAAGTTTTTTTTAGAAAAAAACTAAAACTTTATAGTTCAATTCTCCTGTCTCTTTTTCCTCGGTCAAGTGGTGTAGGATAAATATCACCTTTGGATGAAGCTGAAAAGATGAACCAAAATAATTATTTAGCTGAAAGTGCCACCTTTACCTAATCGAGACCCACCTATTGTAATACGTTTTCGTCGTTTTCCTCTATTTAATTTACAGGAGAAGTTGTGATTTGGTCACGGCAGAACTTAGCTATTGGTTGCCAGATTTCACCAAACCAAATACAACAACAACAACAACCCAGTATAATCCCACTAGTGGGGTCTGGGGAGGGTAGTGTGTACGCAGACCTTACCCCTACCCTGGGGTAGAGAGGCTGTTTCCAAATGACCCTCGGCATCCTTCCCTCCAAGAACTCCCACCTTGCTCTTGGGGTGACTCGAACTCACAACCTCTTGGTTGGAAGTGGAGGGTGCTTACCATCAGAGCAACCCACCTTGTCTAAAATACCCCATTGCTTCCTCCAGAGAATGACAAACATTATTATTTGAAAAGTTACATGTTGGCATTATACCATAATTTATGCATTTATCTTCAACCTAATTCTAGAATCTTTTTACCTTTCAGGTAAAATCAAACAATACTAATATTCTCAAATCTCAACCTAATTTTTTCCTGTACGAAAAAAAAAATTTCAAGTATTTTTAAAACAGAAAAGACTGTCAAACATTTTTAAAAATAAAAAGGTTGATTTATATTTTACATATAACTGTTGATATTCAAATTCATAAAAATGCGTTACTCATCAACTAACCCGAGACCTTGATCTGAAATGTCTTAGAGATATTTTCTTAATTACGGTAGTGCCTGGGTAAGGTTAGCTACCTCCACCAGCTATGTCTTTTGTATTCTTTAAAAATATTATTGAATTCTCCAAAAATGCACAAACTTGTAAAGATCAACATTTTTGAAGAGTACGAGTAACATAACCCACCAGCACACTACTTAGATAACTCTATACACAAACTTTAAGTAGATGAAAAAAATCACCTAATATTTTAGTCTTTGCCGAAATTTGAATTCTAATCTCTAACGTTTTTACCCACTTCATTTACCCCGACGTTAAATGGAAAATCACACAAAGTCATAGAGATACATTGAGCTAATCTTGATTAGTTCCACTAAAATAACCAGAAAACTTAACTTTCTAGAAAGTTGCTTTTGCTTTGGGATTCACCAAAAAAATGTCGATTACTAACTAACATGCGCCGCCACCTAAAACCACCTCCCAACCTCCACTAAATAAGCCTTCTAGAATTGCGTCGGGTGCAACGAATGCGCCACTAATATCTCTTTGTTACCATCCTAACCAACAAACCCTTTTCTCCAAAAAAATTGTGTTCATCAAAAGCTAAATTATTTATAATTATTTTCCAAAACCAAAAAAACAAATGAAAGATAATATACCTGTATGCCATTAGGTGAGTTTTGAGCAGTGAGAACTCGGACTTGTGACTCAGTTTCCGGTATGGGTTGTGGCCGGAAAATTCTAACGGCGGCAATTCTAGGAGCAACCTTTAACAAGGAGAGCTTATAGGCCTTAGAATCCAAAGGACTATGGAGAAAAAGATCAGAATTCGGATAAACTTTGAGAATTTTCTGGATAATAGAAGGGCCAGTGAGTTCAAACCTACGGGCGCCACCCACTAAACACACAGCGATTCTCGACCGATCCAACTCGTCCTTCGTAAAACTCGCCGGAAATAACGACCCAGAAGTAGTGCCACTGTTCATAAATAGGGAAATATTTGAAGAGAAAGATATATAAACAATGAGAAACATAGGTGGGAGTATTAACAGTAACTTTTTCCAATGAAGATCCGAAATCCATTTTGTAAACTGCTGTAGAATTTTGGACGGATTATTTAACATCATTTCTTTTTCTTCTTCCAAATATTGGGCGTCGCTCATCCTTATAGAAAAAAGTTTTGAGTAAAGGTGACCTTTCAACTACTAAAGTTAAGAAAGGATATTTCGTATGCTTTTTCATATGGTTGAATCATGAAGGAAGCGTTGAATGGCTCTTATTTTTTCTGGATTGGTTCAGAAGATAGTGAAAATAACAACGATCACTGGTGCAGGTTGATTATGATGATAATAATAATGATGATTTATCGTTACGAAAAATTAAGATAGTAATAATTATGTATATAAAAAAAAAGTTTTATTAGCTGTCATAATAACACTTTTCCTTTAGATTTTATTTGTTTGTTTTTAGTAAATTACGTGTATGAATCTTGTTAGAAGTTACTAATATTATATTTTAAATGTGTTCTGAAAGCAATAATTTATGCATAAAAATAGTAAAAACTTTTTCACTCTCTCTTTTAGTTAGTTGATGCAACAGAAGAATTGTACAAAAAGAAGATTAAGCTTCCGATTGCCATTTCTATGTGTCTTACCGTTTTAGAGCCAGTTTGGCCGAGGTGCCAAAAAATGTTATTTTAAAAATTACTTTTGCAAAATAGTAATTTGTGTTTGGTAATTTATTTGAGTTATGTTTTTTGCAACCTTATTGTGTTTGACTAATCTTTTCAAAAAATACTTTTAAATATCAAATTACAAAAAAAATGACAGCAAAGGTTCAGTTTGCAATTAGTATTATTTAAAAAAAAATTAAATATTTCTTATAAAAGGATTAATTAAAATATAAATTAAAAATTCTAATCAATATAAAATATAGTTATTCCAAAGTAATAACATTGAGTATCTAGTAATAATTAGTATTTACTACATGATAATTTAAATATATTAAAATATATTACTCAGTATAAATTAAAAATCTACTCTTAGGAATAGGAGAAAGAGAATAAAAATACAATTGAAATAAAAAGAGAAGAAATATATTGTAGAAATAAAAGAAAAAAAAGAAATTTTTTAAATAAATAAGTGAATAATTTAAAAAATATAAATTTATTGTAAGGTTATTTTTGTCTTGAATAAATTAATTTTCTGCTTCTACTTCTGTTTTTTGAAAAAAGTTAGAATTTATAGTTTTTCCCAAAAAGCACAAAAAAATGTTTCTCTTGCTAATCAAAAGTACTTTTTCAACATGGTAAAACTTTTCAAATTTTTTAAAAAGTATTTTTTTTGTCCCATCATTTCTACATAAGAATAACATGACATAGGTAAGACCATAAGATTCAAATAGTACTTTAGATTTGTTGTACACACTTTTAGTTTAACACTACGAAATTCAAAAAAAAAATCTTTATAATCTTAAATTTGTGCCTAATTAAATTAAGTCACGTAAAATATATAGTATATTACAAATCTATATTGGAGATAAATTTTGAATGATTGATGAAATGGGGTTATGTTCATTTACTAGTTTAATTACATAAAAATTCAAATATGTAAACTTTGTCTGGCGGATTCTTTTATGTCCACATCGATTAATTGCCAAAACATTTTTGAGGGAGACCAGACTGCATTATTCAGCATTTAATGTTTATTTTCTTGATAATTTCGTCTACCAATTGTAAGAATATTTCTTTCGCATGTTATCTTAAATAATTTAAAAGAATATACTTTGACATTTCTGTAGTAATTAGTACCTTGTAGGAATCAACTTTGTACATTTGGTTTAATATTAAAGTAATTATCTTGTTAGTCCACCAGATCAATCAACTTTATACATCAGTTTCAATCTTGTGATCTTATGGCCTTTTGTCCACTTTAGCTTCCTCTTCCATGTTTTGACTATATAATAAAGAAATCAATTAAAGCAAATGTTTCTTGGACATACTTTAAAGATAATCACAATACTCACCTTATTGTTGAGAGAAAAAAATGGAAATTGCCTTTCAAAAGATCAAGGCAACAAAAAATGGAAAAAGAAAGAGAGAAATTATTTAGGACTTAGGTAATGAATGAAATGCAGATATGGTTTTAAGTTTTGACTTGGATGCAAGACTCTTTAAAATTGTTTTTACATTATCAAATCCCTTAAAAGATAATTTATTATTCATGATAATAAAATTAATTTAAAAATAAAATAAACAATCTTTTATGAAATATTAAATTTCATCAATTGTGTAAAATTTATTTACTTTATCAGTAAATATACATTAAATCTGACATTAGTTAGGGGGAATAAAGGTCTGAAAGATGAAAGCGCGTGAACAATTAATATTTTTTCTTAGTAATATCATATTAATATTGGTCCTCAGCTACGACCTGAAAGAAAGAAAACTATTTGTTTAACCAAACAACAATATATTGGTCCTCAGCTACGACCTGAAAGAAAGAAAACAATTTGTTTAACCAAACAACAATATAATAATGAGTAATATAATGTCAAGAACAAAAAAAAAGAGTAATATAATGTAGGAAGACATCAAGTTATTTGACCAAAAAATGAGATGATAATTTCTATGGTATAAAGATTGCCAAGTATACATTGTTACGTTATTCTCCACATTGGGATGCCAATTGTGAGACGTTTCAATTTTCTCTAATAATAAATTATTGTTGACCTTGCTTTGAATCAGTTGCTTTCCACGGGGATTTCATTTTTTTTCAGAAAGATTTAAGTTAGATATTTTGACAGAGCAAATGTTTCATATTATAGTGTAATTAAATTGTTAAATCAATATAAATTTTAAGCTATTAGAGTAAGTTTAATTTATTAGTTACGGATTAATGCTTATCACAGAAATTGACATATAATTATCTTATGTAAATAACTTGATTATCAAATATTGCTCGCGCGCTTAAAACTCAAAACTCACATAAAAAACAGTAAATTTTAAGTTTCTAACAGTTGAAACATGCATAAATAAAAGTATTTAAATAAAAGAAATATCGAAAATTTAGATCCCACAATAAGTAACCATGTAAACGAGAAAGGATAAAATATAAGTTGTGAAGTAGTAGGAAGAATTAATTTCTGTCTCTACTTTCAGAGACATTTAACCTAAAACAACTCAAATTTTTGGCACGTCAATTAAACTTGTCATTAGCTTCAGGGGTCACTTGTCTTGATTACTGCATGGTTCTGATTTACTGTTATACTACATTTACATACAGTGCAAAATTGCAATTTACGTTTTGGCAGCTCACACTTTGAAAAATAAAAAAGAAACTACTCCATTCGAGATCGTGTTATATAAGTATGTTTTCAAAAATACAAGCATGCTTGAGATGCAAGGATAAGCAACGTGATGAATCGTCATTTTTCCAACATGAGGATGTTTAAATATTGCAAATTGATTATTTAAAATAAGCTAATTAACGATTGGGCGGTAACACCTTTACGTGTGACTTGCACAAATAGGATCATTCGACGCTGCTACTTAAGTTTTGATCCCGTTTAAATTAAATTAGTTTAGCAAAATAACTTGTGTGTCAGAGTCTGACCACAAATCCTAATATATCGCCAAACGTTGAGATGTGATACAAATCTAAATGCGGAAGACAAAAAATTAAAGATAAAGGATAGAATTTGAGAATAGACCCAACAAAATAGTAATTGCAAAACAGTTAGATAAAGATCAATCATTCAATAATTACATAATAAAGTGAACCTAAACTATAGGAACACCTTCAAGTGGAAGTGTGATTTCACTTGAAGAACACACCTTAAACAAGTTGTCATCAACAATGGCAATCCATAGTTATACCTCTCAAAAGAGAACTCATCATTCATCAAAACTAGTCTCCCTAAAATAAAAACCTTAAGGGCTATCTATACTAGATTGGGTATTTTATACAAATGACCCAAATACCCCTAAGTTAATTCTAAGGAACTAAGTGTGTCGCTTATTATAAGTATAGCCTTCAATTACATGTAGTCTTCAATTGATGGTAAATTACACACATAGCCTCCAATTGCGAAAGTAGCCATCAATTGACATCCAAATAGTATCCTGGCTATCTTGGGTCGTATCATCCTCCCCTTCTTGAAAAGAATTCGTCTTCAAATTCGAACCTTGCAAAACATGAAAAAGAATGAGGACTAGTATAAACTCATCAAGAGACAAATATATGCATGGTAATGATAAAACAAGAAAGTGCCCATGCATTCTTTTAACCCAATTCTTCCTAACAGGCACAAAGACTCCTCTAAAATATTATAACGACCTGACCTTTTATTTTTCTTTCTAGATCCCTGTTCCCCCAATTAAGACTCCTCGTATATACTTTTACTATTTTATGACTTGCGGAGATGGTTGGTTTGGATTTGGAAGGGGTCGGATTGAAATCGAAACACTTAGTTCATTAATAGTAGCCTAAGATGGTCAAGTTTGACTTGAATCAACATTTTGAGTAAATGACCTCAGAACCGGGATTTGATAATTTCAATAGGTTCGTATGATGATTTTGGACTTAGGTGTATGTTCGGATCAGGTTTCGGGTGATCCGGGAGCGTGTGAGCGCTTAATGTTAAAAGTTGGCATATTAAAGGTTTTCTAGTTCTTTAATTTTGGTTTGAAGTGGAATTTGGTGTTATCGAGGTCCGTTTGAGATTCCTTACCTTGGAATAGGTTCATATGATGATTTATGAATTGTACGCAAAATTTGACGTCATTCCGAGTGGTCTAAGTATGATTCGTCGCGTTCGGATTTTGTTGAAGAAGTTTGAAGTTCATAAGTTCATCAATTTGGTTTTGACGTGCGATTTTTAGTTTTGATGTTGTTTTACGAGTTATGAGGGTTTGAGCAGGTCCGTATTATATTTACGGACTTATTGATGCAGTTGGACGGGGTTCCGAGTGGCACGGGTGAGTTTCGGACCACCTAGAATTGAGTCCAAAATTCTGCTATCTACTGTTCCAGTTTTCTTCTTCGCGAACACGGAGAAGGCCTCGCGTTCGCGATGAAGGAAATTGGGCTGGAAAAATTTGTTCTTCGCGTCCGCGTAAAGTAGCTCGCAATCGCAAAGCTCTGGGCCACTGGTCTTTATGTTCGCGTAAGATAGTCCGCGCTCGCGTAGGGTAAGGCGAGTTAGGGGAGGGACAAGCTGTTGGTCTTCGCGTTCGCGTAGGGCAGGCCATGAAAGCCTTCGCGTTCGCGAGGCATGTATCGCATTCGAGATGTTCAGTTTTTCAGCGCCTTGGCCGCTTTTCCTTCGCGATCGCGAGGCTATTGTTGCGGTCACGAAGGAGGATTCACTCGACATTATCTTAATTAAAAACGGTACTTAGGTCATTTTCTCGCATTTTTATTTCCCTTGGCCGATTTTGGAGCTCTTGGAGGGGAGATTTTTATCTAACATCATAAGGTAAGTAATTACTACCCAATGTGAGTTTAATACATTAATTTTGGGTAGATTTTAGCAAGTAAATTATGAGAATTTTAGGAGTTTGTTGAAAAACCTTGGTTTTGATCAAAATGGGATTAGACCACGAAACTGATTATGGAATTAAGTAAAAATTATATATTTATGTTCGTGAGGTTATGGGTAATAATTATTTACAAATATTTCTGAATTCCATGCACGTGGGCCTGGGGGTAAATTTTAGGAACCTTCTAAATCTGGTTGGGTAATTACTCTAATAGTTAAATTATGAACTTTTTAGCAAATATTTGTTAGTTTGTACAACCTTTGACTAGTTTCGGATTGCTCGGTACCGACTTGAGGCTTTTAGTGTGATTTGTGGACCGGAAAGTGGACTTGAAAATGAGGTAAGTCTCCTATCTAACCTTGTAAGAGGGAATTAACACCATAGGTGTTTAAATTGTTATTTGCTACTAATTGTGGGTGCTATGTACGCGCGAAGTGACGAGAGTCCGTACGTGGCTAAAAATTCATGTTATGTCTAAGTAAACATAGGACTTTATTATGCATACTTGCACTATTTGAACTCAACTTGCTAGTTTAATTGCTTGTATTAATAAGTAAAATTTGGTTAAAGATTATGTTGACCGAGCTTCATTACTTAGAGATTTGGCAGAATGTTTAATTATTTATGGAAATTTATATTCTTTTATGGTCTTACCTTGGAGTTGTGAACACTTAATTCGTAGTCCGTTCTGCTACACCCGGAGCCTCCTCTTGTTATATTTGTCGTTTCTGTCTATTCTGTTTCAGACAGTAGTTTTAGAGAGTTTTGTATATTCTACTAAATGCTCGTGTACTCGTGACACCAGATTTTGTAAAATTCTAGTAGATATTCATGATTTTTGATTATTAAATTCACTATGTTACTCGCATATTTAGTTTATGCTTTACATTACTATGATCACCTACTATTTGTTTTATTATTAAATAAAATCGATGACTTTAAAAATATTAAGATGAATAACTAAATGAATAATTCACCGTTGGCTTGCCTAGCGGCAACGTTGGGCGCCATCACAGTCTATAATGAAAATTGGGTCGTGACAAATATCATGTACAAAATATCATCATATGGAGTCATAAAATCTCCCAAGTAAGCACAAAGTATGACTCTTATGAACTAAACAAACAAGGAAAATGAATAAGGCAGTCCAAACATAGAACCATACCACATCAATAGAGCATGTTTAGATCTACCAACTCTCTTATCATTCAAAGTCACTTCATACCAAGAGTCAAAATAATCAAGCTCAAGTTTCCATGAGAATTTCTTAGCACAAAGAAACAAAACATCAAGCACTTCATGCTTACAAAGAATTGTGCATGGTAAAGACACTTCACAATAAGGCTCATGCACCATTTTAATCCAAAGATATCTACCACATGCATCAAAGTGAACACTCTTGAAGTATAACCAAACATCGTTAAGATAAAAAAAGAACACTTTTCTCATCAAAATAATGGGCATCTTGCTCAGTTGTAAATTATAATCATAGAGTAAATCACTGAAATCAAACACAAATTTTATCCCCAAATTATCTCTAAGTTGTCCACTTGGCAACTCACAACATGAATATAATAGCAACATTAATAAATCATGGTCAATAAGTACAAAGTTGCCATTACTAAAGTGAAAGGAATAGCCAATTACTTCCATGGCTTTAGAAAGCCCAAAAATAAGCACTAACCAATCAAACATACCATTCTTGCCTGGATAAGCATTAAAGTTTCAAAACCTTTTGTTGGTCCAAATGGTATCTTCAAGCATCTATATCTCTTATGGTTCCTCATTTGATAATCATTCACAAAGAAGTTGAAGACATTAGTGAAGTCACCACAAGAATATTTATCACAGTTAAAATCAAAGAACTTATTCCACGCTTCAAATTGATCATTTTTGTATTGCATCCTAGAAGCATTTACAAAGCTTGACCAAAACATATCCTCAAAGCTTAAAGTACAGATATTAACACTAAAGCTAGTATCAATTAGCTCACTCCCCTTCTTATCAAAAACCTCTTCATTCTTGAGAATAACATTATGACTTTCTTTCTCAAAAGAACAAGTTAACTCCTCATTAGAATTTTCCTCTTCAAAGGAACAAGAAACTCTCCATTTATATGTTGTAAATTAGAACAATTATCCAAATATAGATCAATAAAGCTCATCAATTCACTTTCACTAACCAAGTGACATTCATCATCTATTACATTTGCATTCACAAAAGTGTTACTTATAGCTAAATAAGAAATAAACCTATTTTCATGGTAAGCATTTTAGGAAACACCTTCAATTTCATAATTTCCATCCAATGGAAAAATACTAGTTTGAAGATTTTCAAGTTGACATTCACTAATGCTCCCAAATCATATTCAACTAGTGTGTGGTCACAATGTTTCTTTTGCATGTCAACACAAAGTAAAGAATTATCAATATCACAAGTACTTAAACTTTCGCTATCATGTCACTAACAATAACATTTGAAGTAACTAGAGAGTTAGCATTAGCCATTTTACCTTGATAAGCAATTAGAGAAATTTCTTTACCTTGGTCTTCCAAATTGAAGTTCACTTGGTTAGTTGAAGTAGGAGTTTCAATTTCCTTTGGTTCCTCTAACCCTTGAAGTCTTTCCCATGTTGAGCCATTTTCGTGCTCACCTTCAAAAGGACCTACAAAAGAGTCCAAACAACTAAAGGAAGAAGAGTTAGAAAGGTTAGAGTTAGAATAAGATACACTCTCACTCATACTCTCTTGTTTTTCTCTTATCTCTTCTTGTTTCCTCTCACTCTTCTTATTTTTCTTCTCACTCTTTTCCTTTTCTCCTAGTGACAATCCACTTTCATTTTGAAAATCATGATACCCCTTAGCACATCGATCCAATGTTCTTAGAGTTTCAATGAAGACCTAACTTCCTTGAGATCACTGGTCAAAACTCCCAATTGTTTCAATAATTGTTCCATCATGGCTTTCATTTTATAGGAAGACCCTTTACTAGTTCCCATTGAGTCATTAAAAAGACTCTTGACTTCAAGTTTTAATTTGACTATGCTAGAAGTCTTGCTTTACATAAATCTTCAAACCTTCATTCTTGGCTTGCCTTCTAGGCAATGCTTCCCTAACTTTACTAAAAAGAATGAAGTCATACCATCTTCCATTCATTCCAAGATAGTATCTTCCCATCCTTTCATCGTATTCAAGTTTCTTATTATGAAACCAAGGATCCCCAAAATACTATATGATATCCACGTAAAGGGTAGATGTAACACCACACATATTCTTCATAATCTCCATGGAAAATAAGAGATCGAGCCACTTTAACAATCCATACGCCCTCCTTATAGTTAGGCATCACCCTGTTTCTACAACGAATTCCCATTCTTTCTACCAAAGTAGGACTAATGAAATTAGTATCACTTTCATTTACTAGTAGAGTGTAGCCCTTATGTCCAGCAACACTTACTATGAATTTGCTCCAACACTTCTCTAGCCCATAATCATCGTAGTAATGTCCATGAAAAATATGTAAAACACCATCCGGTCAATTATTTCAACTTAAACTTCCAAAACAATAATTGTTCTTTCAATTAAATCCTGAATCATCCGAAAACCAAACTTGACCACCCTCACAAGTCATAATATAAATTTTAAAGCTGCTCGAGACCTTAAGCCACCAAACGGAACGTAAATTCTTAAAACGATAAGTCGGATCGTTACATCCTCCCCCTCATAAAACACATGTTCGTCCTTGAACATGCCAAGAATTATTCTGAGGACATTAAATTTCTAAGTGTATTATTACACACATACTCGCGGGTGATACTACGTCACCACAATTTAACATGGGTCCGACAATACCATATCAGTTGAGATTATTTTTTTTATCCTCATTTATAAACTTTAAAGCCAACTTCTTACACTCCAATTAATTTCAAAAGGCCTTATTATCACATCAACGCACGGTATTAGTTTCAACCAGTTATAGCAACTCGTGCCTACGTACACATCAATGTATGCCCATAACTACATCTTTGGTCATAATAGTTATTTATAATTAATTCCAGCATCCTCAATTAATCTTATATTAACTAAAATCTCATTTTAAATTTTCGCAACACGACAGCAACACGCGAGGCATGGAAATCTCATAATTATTTATCCGAATCAACGAGTCGCATTTAACACCACCTGGGCACTCACCTTATAGGCTAAAACTCAATGTTTACAGCACGAATATGGCTAAATATGCATATAAACATATAAAAGAATTATCAAATAAGCCTAACAGGCACGACTCCTTATTAATACTATAGTACAAATTTAATTTCACAGAGGGAGAATTTAAACTCATAAATTTTTCACCACAAGGACTTCATCCTTATATAACTTCCACTGTGGCTTGTAGCCCAATTTAAATATTTCACATCATATAAAAATACGAGAATCTCGTCCTCAACTACGAATCACGAGTATTTTGCACATTTTGCCAACTGAAATTTTAAATTTTCTTTCTTTCTTCTTTTCAATAAATTTCGTAAATAATTTTTACAACACATAATGAACCCCCATACCAATAGGGCATATAATTCGTAAAATTAAAATCAATTATTCCGAAATCACATCAAAACTCACTGTAAAGAGTAATAGAAAATCATTTTTGGACTTATAGTCCTCAATAGTGTGCAAAATAAAAATGATGGATACAGGTTAACATCATCGAATCTCCCAACAGGGATAAACATATAAGTGGGTCACAAAATTACGAAACTCACCCATAAGCGGAGCATAATAGGAGGACTTGCCTCAATATTCAAGACCAAATCAAATTAAGGAAAAAAATATCCTTTTATAACAAATCGGGATCGTACCTGTAACGACACAATTTGGTATAGTGGCCTCAGCCACACCATAGCAAATATATCAACGGGCTGGGCCGCCCCCTCTAGGTCGCCCTCTACCCGCCTGTCCTCCACCCTTAACTGGCTGTGCATGTGGGATAGCAACTAAAATATAGCATGTAGCCTGAGTATTCTGATGAAATCCGCCTCTCCCAAGTCTGGGACAATCTCTCATGATGTGCCTAGTACCACCACACTGATAATAACCCCTTTGCGGGTTCAGCTGCTCATACTGAGTCTGTTCCGAATAACTGAAATAACCATTATAGGAACCTCGTGCCGGCGGTGCATTAAAAGAACTTACTGGAGCACCCCGAATATTCTAAAATTATTTCCATGACCCCGCTGATACTGAAATATAGAATTATTAAGGACGCGGGAATACTGCAAGTCCTAACATCACCCCATACAAATCTCAACTCTTAATCATATAAAAATTTTGGAGAACCTTTCAATACCACATATATACATCTCAGGCCAAAACTGATATAACACATGACCCCGCAATCTGATCGTTGATAGTAGACTCCCTCACTTGGCGTGAAGCCATAGGAAACAGTCCGATGATGCACAATACTAACCTTCACCGCTCGTACGTCACCAGTCATAAGACATATCAAGCCATTTGTTGGGCACATGTCATCCTCGTGACAGTCAAAATTGCTTCCTCGAGTGCCTTGACTGCTAGTATGTACCTTTTACTAAATGGAAATCACATACGAACCACATAGTCTCTAATACCACCAACTATCTTCAGATCTACATCCACCTCTTAACCCTACCACGATTGTGACAATTAGGCAATTAATTAAAACTTCTTAAGATCATACTTATCAACCAGATGTTAGAACCTGCTACACCCCCATGTGCACAACTGAATGATCTCTCAACACTTCCATATCCTCGATCTGGATGACACATTATAGTAATGGTTGAGTAACCCTGGCTCCCTTATAACCCCTCTGTAGTATCACGAACCATTGACGCATAGTTGATACCGAGTGCGCAATTTCATACACGACTGGATGCAAAAGAACATAAGATATATTCTTCAAGTTGAATATATACCACACGATAAGGAATGAAAGAAGTAAAAAACTTTCCTACTAGCTCTGTAGCCTCTCGAAGATAAGTACAAACGTCTCCGTACCGATCCGCAAGACTCTACTAAACTCGTTCGTGACTCGTAGAACCTATGAAACTAGAGCTCTAATACCAACTTGTCACGATCCCAAATCCCACCACATGCATCGTGATGGTACTTAGTCTCTAAGACTAAGTAAGCCGATTATAATTATAATTCAAGCCAAAAAAATTTTAACGGATATATTTATTTTTTAAAAAAGATAGATAATCAAAACCAACAAGCGAAAATAATTACAAACAACCTCCCAAAACTGGTAGTATTGATCACGAACTCTAACTGAATACATGAAATGATCTCAAGGATCGAATACTCAATACTGTTTGATTAATAATTAACAGTACAATAAAATGGAAAGACTCCAAAGGACTGCGACGACCAAGCAACTCTACCTTGAATATTTGCGATCACAATCTAACACTGTCTGAATCCGATATCTCCAATACCTGGCTCTACACAAAAATATGCAGAAGTGTAGTATGAGTACACCACAGTCGGTGCCCAGTAAGTATCAAGACTAACTTCATTGGAGTAGTGATGAGGTACAGTCAAGACATTCACTAGTCTAATAACCTATGCAATATAGTATACAAAAATAATAGAAAACAAATAATAATGATGGCAACAATAATCAACCAGTGATATACACAGCAGGGCAACAAGAACACAATTTATATTGCTCAAGAAATAATGAATATCAGTACAACCAATTAATCAAGTCCTTCAAATATAAATCTTTCGCCTATATGTTTTTCAAATAATAATCTTCAGGATATAATACTTTTCAATAAATATATTTCGAATATACTCCCTTCAAATAAATCTCTTTCAAATATAATTCTTTCAAATAAATATCTTTCGAATAAATGTCACCCTGTGACACCTCATTTCAAAATCATAAAATACGGGTCTCAGCCCACTTTCATATTTCTACAGCACCTCATGCCAATTTCTCTATCACAATCGCACGGACAACTCACGTGCCAATATTATCATCATTTACTCACGGCACCTCGTGCCCACATTTTATATCACAACTGCACGGACAATTCACGTGCCAATATCATCATTATTTATTCACGGCACCTCGTGCCCATATTTTATTTCATAATCCGTCTGGCAATAGCCACAGACTCCCAATTTCAACATAGATCAGACTATTATCAAGTTTACCGAAACAACAAAATAAATTGTACAAGATATAAAAATAAACATAAGAAAATTCACAACATCACATAAAAAGTACCAACGCAATAACTCCACATCATCACATATCATCCATGACAATAGTCACCATTATCTCTCCCATAGCCACCCTTATCACTCCTATAATAGCCTCCCTTATCCCTCCACCCCGACAATATCAATAGCCATCCTTATCGCTCCTACAGCCACCCTTATCGCTCCGTATAATAGCCACCCTTATCACTCCGCCCAGACAATATTCCAACACACATAACCACAGTGAAATGCCACCCTTATACCCACATACTATCAACAGTGAAATGCCACCCTTATATCCTCATAATAATAACTCAAATCACACAATAATTTACACGGAATATTATCACAACAACACAACACAATCAATTCCTATCACAATTTGCCCAACCACCACAACCAATTCCAATGATATAGTAAAATCAATAAATTTCTCAAAAATAGCCCAAGGCTCCACACAACATATATAAAACCTCAAAAACAATCAACAGAGATAGAAAATACTCAGTATAGGGCAACACCTTCATTAATCCAAATTCTTGATAATTATATTAACACCTCAGTTTAAGCTTAGTTCATTAATTATTTGCAGATGAAAAATTCATAATATAATTATTTTCAGGAAATATCAAATCAACAAACTCACGGAATTTACATAAATATTCAAGTAACAATCACATCAAATTGTCATATAAAAAACAAATTCAACAAACAAGGATTTAGGCATGGCAAATAGATGATTTAATAAATGCCAACAATTATCCAATTTACTACACAATAATGCCTAAGACTTTAACCCAATAAAATTTGCACATATAAGCCCGAGTACGTACTCATCACCTCGCGTACACGGTTTTTCATATTTCACAAATGGCACATAAGACTCGATGCCTAAGGGGTAATTTCCCCCACTCAAGGTTAGGCAAGATACTTACGTTGTGAAGTTAGGCCGATATTTCAAAATTGCCTTCTTGCTTGAATTGACCTCCGGACAGCTCAAATCTATCTAAATTAATTCAATTCATTCAATACTAATTATAGGAATTAATTTCATATGAAAATACTAATTTTTCAACAAAATTCGAAATTTAACTAAAACATCGCCCGTGGGGACCATGTCTCGAAATCCGACGAAACTCACAAAATTCGACAACCTATTCAATTATGAGTCCACTCATACCAATTTTATCAAATTTCGATAAAAACTCGACCTCCAAATCTTAAATTTTCGTTCTTGAAAAGTTTTGCAAAAAGCTTGGTTTCTTCCATTTAAATCCAAAATAAATGATGAATATAACCATGAATTTATGAAATATAATCACTTTTGGATATATGATACTTACCCAAGTCGAAGTCGTGAAGAAATCCTCAAAATCGCCCAAAAACCGTGCTCTAAAAATCCAAAACGAAATGAAGGAAATGACCATTTTTGGTCCTTAAGTTTCTGCCCATCCGTCACTAAAAGTCCATTTTACGTCACTAAAAGTCTATTTTTTCGTCACTAAAAGTCCACACCAGAACTTGCTCGCACCAACAGTTATTTTTTTCACTAAAAAGGCTCAACTCCATCATACGAACTCGGAATTCGACGATTCTTATTCCTATGAGTTACAAATAATAATATGAACCTAGTCGTTCAATCAAAACTTAATTCAAAGCTCATTTGCTCACTGCGATACCAATTTCACTCGTTAAATAATTAACTCATATTTCGCGCTAAAAACCCAATCGCGACTTGAAGAAATTAAACCAAACTTTTCAGATCATTCCTATAATTCATTATCAAAATCCTGGAAGTCTCGAAATCGAATTTCAATCTCTAGAAGTAAAAATGGACCTTTGGATCATTACATGCTTATGCTGAAAACATCAAACTCTTCCAAAACTCTTCCCCGACAGCCTGTAGTGTATCAACCATAACTTTTTCTACTTAACTTCAACTGCCAAACGGTTTAAATTTCTGGAAACTAGATATAAAGGGCTACAACTTTTATGTTTTGCTCATTTCCCAACTCCTTATAGATTGCAAGATATAAGCTCCCTAAATCAGCCCTGTGCAGCAGACATTTCTGGTGATGTACACTGTTGTAGCCAAAATCTGCAGTACTAGCTTCAGTCAATTAATCATAACTTTTTTGTACATATATCTTAATGATAAATGGTATATCATTTTGGAAACTAAAATCAAAGATCTACAACTTTCATGTTTGGATAATTTTCAGATTCCTTATAGATTTCGAGATATAATATTCCAAAGTCATCTCTGTGCATCAGAAATTTCGCACATTGCTGTAAAAACAAACTAGCAATTAAAAATAATCTGAAACCACTCTGAAACTCACCCGAGGCCCTCGGGACCTCAACCCAATATACCAACAAGTCCTACAAATATTATACGCACTTAGTTGAAACCTCAAATTACATAAAACAACGCTAAAATCACGAATCATACCCCAATTCAAGCTTAAGGAACTTAAGAATTTCCAACTTCTACATTCAACGCCGAAACCTATCAAATCAATTCTGATTGACCTCAAATTTTGCACACAAGTCATAAATGATATAACAGATCTATAAAAATTTTCAGAACTGGATTCTGACTCCGATATCAAAAAGTCAACTCCCTGGTCAAACTTCCCAAAAAATTCAACTTTTGCCATTTCAAGCAAAATTTCACTATGGACTTCAAAACAAAATTTCGGAAACGCTCCTAAGTCCAAAATCACTATACGGAGCTATTGAAATCATCAAAACTCTATTTTGGAGTCGTTTACACATAATTCACTATCCGGTCAATTATTTCAACTTAAACTTCCAAAACAAGAACTGTTCTTTCAATTAAATCTTGAATCATCTGAAAATCAAAATTGACCATCCTCGCAAGTCATAATACGCATTTCAAAGCTACTCGAGACCTTAAGCCACCAAACGGAACGTAAATTCTTAAAATGACAAGTCGGGTCGTTACACGGTCATTATTGAATCACTAGTTTAACTTTGTTTCTTTTTCTTTTTCTCTAAAAATATTAATGTTTATTCGTATATTTTTTTTGTACGTCAAACTATGGGAAGCAAATATGGATATCTCATAAAGCAAACTCGATCAAAGTTTATAAAAATATTTATTTAATTGATTCATGTACGAGACACATACAATATTCAAAGAGAAGAAATATTTTTTTCATTTAAGTATGTGTAAGGAAGATGTTACTATAATTTTTGGTAGTAGTAATCTAATTGAAGGCTCTGGAAGAGCTACTATAACTCTGCCTAGGAGAACAATACTCATCATAGATAATGCAATGTTTTCCTCCAAGTCCAAGAGGAATTTGTTGAATTTTAAGGATATCCGCCGAAATGGATATCATATTGAGACAATAGATGAGAATAATCTTGAATATCTCATCGTTACCAAGAATCTCTCTGGCCAGAAAAGAGTTATTGAGAATTTCCCATCTTTATTTTGTGGCCTGTAACTTTTGTACTTTGGCATGATCGATTGGGACATCCTTAATCAATTATGATAAGACGAATTATAGAAAACTCAAATGAACATCCATTAAAGAATTAAAGATGCTTTTAAATAATGAATTTTCTTGCATTTCTTGTTATCAAGGTAAGTTAATTATTAGACCATCATCAACAAAGGTTGGGATTGAGTCCCCTGCAGTTTTGAAACGTATACAAGGGGACATTTATGGACCTATTCACCCACCTAGTGGGACGTTTAGATATTTATGGTCTTAATAGATGCATCTTCTAGATGGTCTCGTGTGTGCCTATTATCATCTCGCAACCTCGCGTTTGCAAAATTAATGGCACAAATAATTCGATTACGTGCACAATTTTCCGATAATCCAATTAAGTCTATTTGACTTGATAATGCTGCTGAATTTTTATTCCAAGCATTTAATGAGTATTACTTATCAATTGGGATAAAAGTAGAACATCCTATAGCTCATGTTCACACTCAAAATGGCCTTGCAGAGTCTTTAATTAAACGTCTGCAATTGATAGCAAGACCGTTACTCATGAAAATGAGGTTACCCACTGCTGTTTGGGGTCATGCCATTTTGCATGCAGCAACGCTAGTTCATCTCAGACCGATACATTATCATAAATATTCCCTATTGCAACTAGTTTTTGGTCATGAACCTAATATATCTTATTTAAGAATTTTTGGATGCGCAGTATATGTGTGATTACCCAAAATGTCATCTTTAAATTTAATAAATAATTCTGTGTTCTAAGACCTTGAAAAGTACCATTTATCATTCCTCGACTTGCGTTCACAGTCCGTACAATTTTCCGGAAAGTTTTTATGTGAAAAATGGATTAAAATGGGAAATAGAGCTTTAAAACTCAACTAAGTTGACTTTGGTCAACATTTTGAGCAAACGAACCCGAATCAGTATTTTGAAAATTTTAGTAGGTCCGTATCGTGATTTGGGACTTGAGCGTATTCCCGGAATCGAATTCCGAGATCCCTAGCCCGAGTTATGGAATTTTGATAAAAAAATAAAAGCTTGAAAGTTTAATGATTTCTAAGTAATTACTGATGTTGGATTTATTGACCTCGGGTCTGTATTTTAGTTCTGCAGCCCGGTATAGGTCCACTATAATATTTATGACTTGTATGCCGAATTTGGTGAGAATCGGAGTTTACTTGACGTGATTCAGATGTCCGGTTGTAAAAATATAAGTTTTAAAGTTTTCTTAAAAACTTCCTTTGATTTGGTGTCCGATTCGTAGTTTTTGGTGTTATTTTGGCGATTCGATCGTGCGAGCAAGTTCGTATGATGTTTTAGAACTTGTGTGCATATTTGGTTTGGAGCCCTGAAGGCTCGGGTGAGTTTCGGATAGGCTACGGGATGATTTCGGACTTAGGAAATCTGGTTTTCTGCAGACTTCAGGCTTCTGGTATGTTCTTCTTCGCGTTCTCGAAGGTACTCTCGCGAACGCGAAGAGCAAATTGGGCTGGCACGTTTTGTGCTTCGTGTTCGCGACATAGTGACCACGTTCGCGAAGGCTTGAGGTTCAAAGCTTCGCCTTCGCGATAGAAGCCTCGCGTTCGCGAAGGGAAAGAGACTGGCCAGGAAAATTAGCCTTCGCGTTCGCGAAGGGCATCTCGCATTCGCGAAGGCCAAGCCAGGCATGCATCGTGTTCGCGAAAAGTAAAATTTAACAGCACATAATTGTGCTTCGCGAACGTGAGGCACTGACCGCGTTCGCGAAGGGTAAAAATCCCAGAAACAGAACTTAAGTTCTGAAAATGGGGTTTCGACCCATTTTCAATTCTTTCCCATTTGGAGCTCGGGTAAGGCGATTTTCGGTCAAGTTTCACGGGAAAATATTGGGGTAAGTGTTCCTTATCCTATATTGATTATATTTTATGGTTTCATACTCATTTATATCATGAATCCATGAGTATATGGATAAAAAATCAGATTTTTATAAAATCTTCCAAAAACAAAAATTTAAGATTTGAAGGTCCATTTGATATTGGAATTGGACAAATTTGGTATGGTTGAACTCGTATAGGAACGGGTGTTCGGATTTCGTGAGGTTTTTTGGGATTTGAGACGTGTGTCCCACTGCCGAATATTTTAATGAATTTCGGATTTGTATCCGGAAAATTATTAAATTCATATGGAATTAATTTCTATAATTCGTATTGAATATATCAAATTATTTGTGAATAGATTTGAAGCTTTCGTAGGCAAATTTAAAAGGAAAAGTTGTGGTTGAATAATTGATTAGAATTTGAAAACCGAGATAAGTGTCATGGTTAACCTTGATTTGAGGGAATAAAACCCTTAATTTAATTGTTATGTGAATTGCATGAGAACGATATATAGGCGAGGTGATGAGTGTCTATACGTCGTCAAATTAATTATTTGCCTGCTTACTTGAAAAATTATAAATTATTTTAAATCATGAATTAATTATTATAATAATTATTTCTTTCCTATTCTTTGTCAAATATTAATTCTTGAATTCCTGCATTAATTGTTACTTGTTATTTGAATTACGTGTCTTAATTGTTATTTAACATTTAGCATATTAAATATTAAACTGCTTATTTTCTCCCTAATTTCTATAATAATTTGTTATTTGAGCTTGTCTGTTTCATGATTAAATCATAATTATTGTGTGCTTGTTGTCTTATATTTTCATATTAATTGTTGTATTTATTGGGGAAATTCCTTCTATAAGAATTGGTAAATGAATATACTGGAGGAGCGGGTTGCACGCCGCAAGAGAATTAATTATAATGAGTATATTGGAGGATCGGGTTGCACGCCGAAACATACTTATGAAAAGTCCATATTGGAGGATCGGGTTGCACGCTGCAACAGACTTATGAAAAGTCCATATTGGAGGATCGAGTTGCACGCCGCAACAGACTTATTTAAAAGTCGATATATATATATATATATT
>AWOL01S0021358.1:0-38981 GCA_000715115.1 Nicotiana otophora | reverse complement strand
CCCAAAAACAAAGACAAACATACTAATCTCAAATTCTCGATTAAAAAGAAAAGAAAGGGAAGGTCCCTAGACTGTGTAGTCCTTCTCTCTTAGTTTATGTGATACGTTTTAATTAGTCAAAAGATATTATATTTTTTATATTTAAAAATAATATAACTTTTAATTTTCTATTTTACCCTTAAGATGATTATTGTTTTGTTAAATTTTGAGCACAGTCAAATCTATCTATAATTAAAAGCACAAGAAAAACTCCTACCATTATGCCACTTGGCACTCTAAGACATTAACAACAACAACAACAACAATCCAGTATAATTTCACTAGTGGGGTCTGGGGAGGGTAGTGTGTACGCAGACCTTACCCCTACCCTGGGTAGAGAGGCTGTTTCCAAATGACCCTCGACATTCTTCCCTCCAAGAGCTCCCCACCTTGCTCTTGGGGTGGGGTGACTCGAACTCACAACCTCTTGATTGGAAATGAAGGGTGCTTATCATTAGAGCAACCCACCTTGACACTCTAAGACATTGCTCCAACTAATTAGGAACTAAAACTTAATTTGGAATAAAACTGTGTACAAAATTCGGTAAAACTTTCAGAATTTTTTAATTTTTTTAAGTATTAAATGATTTTACATATTAAAACCGTTTAATCCACAATATTAGGTAAAAACTTTTTACCTTCCACTTGCTCTAAATTATCTCTGCAAAATCACGATAGTGAGAGTGTCCTCAACTATCTAAACCACGATTGAAAGTCACGATTGAAATCCAATATACTGGATAACAACTGCTCAAAACTGCAAACTTATATCTCTTCCACTAATACACGTACTTCAATTCTAATCTTCCTACTGCTATTAAGATTTCAAGAAAACTTGCGGCTTATGCAAAAGATGGCTACTCACATTGATTTCATCAAGGATATCACAATTTCGAAGATGCAATGGAAGTTGAAAGTTCGGATTGTCCGTCTGTGGGAAGTACCAGATCGTTTTAGTTCAGACACTACATTCTCGATTGAATTGGTTCTACAAGATAAAAAGGTATTTTAAATATGTTATTGCCTTGCTAATTCGTTTTGCTCTCTGTTACTGAACTTGCAAATCTAAATGTATTGTTCGTATCTTTGACTTACAAATTCGTTCAAATATATTGTTGAAAAGTAGAAACTGATTCCTTTTCTCTGCTTCTTAAGTTGCAAATTGCTAATTAGTTTTGCTCTATGTTTCTGAACTTGCAAATCTTAATTTATTTTTCTGTATCTTTGACTTACAAATTTGTTTAAATATATTGTTGAAAAGTTGAAACTAATTCCTTTTGTTCTCGTTGCTCTATTTCTACTATTTCAAAGTAGTATTAGTATAAATTAAGTTGCAATCTGGAATAGTTGCTCTATTTCTTTTACTTACTAATTCGTTCTACCTTCCCTGTTTTTTAATGTGATTAAGTTGCAAATCTGGAGTTGTTGCTCTATTTCTTTGACATATTAATTTGTTCAAGTTTACAGTTGAAAAGTAGTATTAATATAAATTTGTTCAAATATTTTGTGAAAAGTAGAAACTAATTCCTTTTGTTCTCTACTTCTTTAGTTGCAAATATGAATTTGAAAAGTAGTATTTGAAATGCAACCCAGTTTTAAGGAAATAGTGAACAAATGTATCGTCCTCAAAACAGTCGCAGAAATATAAAGAGGGGGCCAATAGGTTTTTGGAATTAGCAAAAACATTAGACTACTTTTCAACTAAGTTGCAAATCTGGAGTTTTTGCTCGTAGTATTAATATAAATTATTATTACTATACAAATTTGTAATCTCTGTTATTTAATATAATTTCTTTGTAGGGCGATCAGATACATGCTTCTATTGGTAAGTTAGTTTTGCATCTTTTCAAAACACAAATTAATGAGCTTGGATTATATCTTATGGCGAACTTTATCATTTAACAAGGAGAGGTTACAACAACAACAATCCAGTATAATCCCACCACTAGTGGGGTCTGGAGAGGATAGTGTGTACGCAAACTTTACCCCTACCCTAGATTAGAGAGGCTGTTTCCGATAGTCCCTCAGCTTCCTCCCTCCAAGAACTCCTACCTTGCTCTTGGGGTGACTCGAACTCACAACCTCTTGGTTGGAAGTGGAGGGTGCTCACCACTAGAGCAACCCACTCTTGTCCAAAACAAGGAGAGGTTCAACACCACAAAATATAGGTTGAGGCTGACGTTTACTCAACGGACAACAGTGGCTGAAACAATTGATCCACTTTTTCCAATGAATATCTTGGATCTGCGACCATATCATCAATTGATAAATAAGGTTGATGTGAACGAAAGTGAATTATTCGGTAATAATAACTTTTACCTTAATATTCTAATTATTAACTTTAATGCTATTTATTTTAACATCTTCTTTTTCTTTAGATGTGATCGCAGAAATCGTCGGTTTTAGTGAGGTGCACATGCACAAACAAGGTGGAATTTCTAGGAAGTTTATGTATATCGAACTAGAAGATGATGAGTAAGAATAAATAGTCATCCACGGATTAAGGATAGATTTGATAATTACATATGCTAAAAATTATATACTATTTCTATTTGGCAGGAGGAACAAGTTATCTGCTACATTCTGGGGCGAATTTGTTGATCAAGTTGTACCTCACCTGCTAAGTTCTAACAACCAGCCTATTGTTGTTGTTATGCAGCTCATAAAAGTCCATAAATTTCAAGGTAAAATATAATTATTCAATTTGACATTACTTTGTGAAAGTTATTCATTACATCTTACACGTACTTTGTTTTGCAGATTCATATTCTGTGCGCAATACTTGGAATGCATCAAAGTTGTGGATTAATCCTACTTTTCCTCAATCTGACGAGTTTAAAACACGGTTTAATATATTTCTTTCCATGTATCTACACTCAAATCTATTTTTCCAAGTATAGTTCTAACTGTTTTACTCATTTATAAATATAGATTACTTCATATTCGAGATAGTTACTCTGAGAGCCTGACTCAAATCATCTCTCAACAAAGTTACTCTATCTCGGATGAGTTAGAGAAGGGCATTGTTGAAGTTAAAACAATTGGTCAATTAGTGGAGTCCATGTAAGTGAGTTAACTATTTTTATCTTCTTTCTTTGAAATTCAGAAAGACCATCTTTTCTATTTGTTTTTTTCTCATATTTCAGCCTTTGGTTATCCTATTTTATGGCATTAAAATGTAATTGAGCATTTAGAATATGATAACTTTTTATATGACATTTACTCTATTTGCATAAATATGTAGAGTTTCACTAATGTAATATGGTATTAATATTGGATGGAGGACATGGCAGTTCTGTTTATTCACTGAAATCATCGGGGTCTGATGCTTTTTCTTTGCTTATCGGAATGCACAAAAGGGAAATATAATATAAACTCCTGACATATCAATAATCTACTGCAAACTTCGTCTTTGTTTTTTACATAAGTTCCTCCTAAAGTTGAGCTAACTAATATTTACTAACATAACACTATCTTTAAACACGAAATCTTATAGTCATGCAAATTGACCTATCTTTAATCTCTGTAATAAGGAAGTTGTATGTAAGATATGTTTTACCACAAATCATACTTTATATGTTCAGCTCTCGGATGACATTTTGGTTACTAATGGATGACAATCATAATTTTTCTAATATAAAGTAAGCCTAATTTTTATCATTCATGATTTGCACATATATGCTCTCTCTCAACTTCACTATCTAAAGTTTTTATCATTTTATTAAACAGGAAGGTCCTGTTGGATTGTCGCAAGTATTGAAAATTTAGAACTTGAAAAAGGATGGTCGTATGTCAGCTGCAAAAAGTGTCAAAAGAAGGTGGATAAACTGAGAAACATTTATCAATGCCCAAACCCCAAATGTAAAAATGAAGATTACCAGTAGTTATTAGGTAAAAGCAGCAGCTCTATTTCCTTAATCCATCAAAACGTACATTTATATCTCAAATCAAATATGCATTTAGGTACAAGCTTCAGGTTAGGGTAATGGATAGTACTGGATCTGTTTTCCTTTGCTCTGGGACCGCGAAGCCATGTTTCTCATAGGCAAGTCCGCAAAAAAATTGAAGGAAGGATTTCTTGAGGTATATCAACTAATTAAATCCATATTTATTATTTGAAAAATTCCAATGCAAAATTTCATTCTAGAATACTGGCGTTGTTGATAAGTATTCTTATCCAGTAGAGCTGAACAATATTTTTCAAAGAAAATTCATGTTTAAGGCTATTGTCAAGAGCTCGAACATTCAATTGCAATAGGATGTTTAAAGTGTTGTTAAGCTTACGGATGAGGAGCAATTGATAAAGAAATATAGTCATGATCCACCTTCAGATGACAACTGTATGTCATATTCACTCACAAACTTCATAACATATTTAAATTGCGAATTTCTTTTAAATTGCATAATTTGTATTATAATTTCAAACTCATTTATTTATTAATTTTTCATAGGACCCTGACTTCAATAAAAATCAAGTCTTAGATGAAGAGAAGGAATGCGAGGTAAATACATCGCTAACTTTTAATTTGTCCTTTAAGATGACACCGACTTATATATCTGGAATGATATGTATCTGAATAAATTTTCAGATATGGAGATTTTTTTTATAACTTTAAAAGTTGTGAATGTTCACTTTGTTTATTTTATAGGAAGCTACAAACTCACTATTAATATTTGTTTAGATTATTGATTCTTTTATATAATTTTTTTGCAGGGTATAAATTAATAAAGCTATAGGAACTATAAGTTCACTACTTATTTTCACAAATTTTTGAATTTTATATATGCAGGATTCCACTGAAGAGAACGAGTTAATCGATATTGCAAATATACCTGCCAAGATAAGTTTAACTAACGCCGCAACAGTGGTTGAAGAAGATCCGAATACACAGTTATTAGGAAATAAAATCAAGAGAGTATTTAAGAAGAAGAAAAAAGCATAAGGTGTTTGCAAATGTAACACTTTGAAGAAACAAAGAACTGTCTGATTAGTCTTATTAGTAGTTTTATTAGTTATGAACAATGTATTTGAATCATTTCAAGTTATTTCTGCTATTTCACTTTTCCGTTTTACTTAGTTTGGAAATTTAATACTTATGGACAAGATATTTGAAGCTTTTCATGGTTCTTTCTGGTAGTAAAGTTTTCCTATTCAGCTGCGTATATTATTTTCTGGATGTACATTAACATTTTATCTGATTTTAAAATGTCAGCCTATAAATAGTATTGAATCAAAATGTAGTAGATCATGCTACTTTCAATTGACTTTTCAGCGCCTGGAGAATTGGGTTATTTCAATGGGACTGATCTTATGGATGCATAGAGGAATATTAGAGGAACTCTCTGAATTTTCTTTTTATAGATGGATTATAGTGATGACATTCATGGGTAATATTCTCACATCATTACATGCATTGATTTGGGAATGTTAACATTTCTCCACATTTGTACTACTGCTGCCTTCATATGGAGAAGCTGTCATTTATTATCCAATGTGAAATACAAAATCCGACAGGTGTAGGACAATTCGGACAGGTATACGTGGAAAGCTATTGCACGAAAGCGGTTTCATTGTATATACATGGAAGTATGGAACATATGAATTTTCTTCAGAAAATTGTCTAATAGTGTTTCATTGGAACAAACTCTATTTTTGGCCTAAAGTTCAAGGTGTATTTTAATCTTTGATTCTTCACAGGGTATATTTCTGAAAAAGAGAAGCTGGGACTGCTTGGGGCCACTCCTTATCAAACGTTTCTTTTGGATGAGATTTGATGAGAGGCCACTCAATACTTTGATATGTCAAATTCAATCTGTACAGCTTCCACTGGGCAAGTATGCATTTACTGAAATCATTATCACCTGCTGATCATGATCAATCAATGAACAAGAATAGCCTGTTGTTCAGGGACTTGAAAAGCTTGGTTCTTTGGTGGCTGCTTATTTGGGGCTTAAATGCATCTGTTAAACAGAATTTATTGTTGCAGTCTTATGAGCTGCATTTTTTCAAAGGGTTCTTCTACAGATGATTATGTTGTTGAAAATGAAAAGGAAAAAGAAATACAAGTTGATAAAGTTGCTCCATCAGTCGGAGAAGAGATTAAAGAAATAGTTAATCCTAATATTGAAAAACCTATGAACTCAAAACACAATGTGACATCAGAAGTCAATGTTGTTTGTGATCGTGTTTGTACTGAGAAAACTAGGAGTGCAAAGAGGCCTAAGGAAGGTTGTCTCAAGAGGCAATCAACAATGGATACTGGACTGCAACGATCAACGTCCCGAGTTATAAGCGTGCCCCATGGTGCAAAGGGCTAACTAAGTGATGCAGGTTGGCCGTTATGGCTAAGTTCGGTTTCACAAGAAGGTATTCAACGGTGCGTTCCTCGAAGTGCAGACTCATTTGAAAACTGTAGTATCTTTAAATTGCTCATTCTTCCATCAAATTTTTACTTATTTATTTTTGCTCTTACAGTCTTACTAATTTGATTTCCTTCCATACTTTCTCTGTTGGTTGGATACCTATGTACTCATCAGATCAATCCTTTAAAGCGAAATCATGAAGCCACTAACTTTTAGAGGAGAAAGTTAGAATTTGACTTGATTTTGAGTGTTGTTATGAGTTTGCTTTGTTAATAATCTGTGCTACAGATCATTATCATATCTAAAATTATATAGTCGAACCCACAAAGGAATGTGTTATGATATTAGAGGGTGACATATGATCTCGAACATCTTTTCAACATATTATTATAAAAAATATGGAAGAAAAGATTATGCATATATAAACGCTACAAATGTACTCTGAAAGGCAAATATAACAATCTTCGGCGCTTTTAATTGATGCAACAATATAGACGATTTTGGTCTTTCCTATGACTAAAGCTACATAGCTAAACATATATCATCACAACCATCGTATTAAAGATATAAAACATGTATCTTCAGGTACAAATTCTTATTCTAAGATGACATAGTCGCACACGGTAGGGAAATTCTTATGCTATTACAACATATATATCACGAGTGTCGTATTAAGATATAAGATAAATAAAATAATGCATAAACCTTACAAAAATACTCTTACAGGAAAAAATCACAACCTACTTTGCCTTTAAAATATTCACCCATGCAGAAGACTTTTGTCTCTCATATGGTCGAAGCTACATAACCATTATGATTTCATAATTGATGAGAAATTAAAAAAATCAACAATCGTCATCCGACAAATTTTTATCCATTTGATTTTTATGTGGGAATTTAAAATTGTAGAATTATATAGTCGCACACATTACGAAATTACGGAATATTTCATGGTATTACATCACATATATGCGGGCATCATATTAAAGATAAGGTAAAGAAAAAAAGGGTCTTAAAATGAAAAAACCACAAAATAAAGCAAAAGAAAACCAATTTTTTAAATACACAATTGCTTTCTCCTCAAAATCAGTAGACAGATCTTATCCTATTTACGTTCTGTTGTAAAGCATTAAAACACACCAAAACCCAACTTCAATATTATTGTATCCAGAAAAAGAAAAGACTGGGATTTATATTAAAATATAGAATTACTTTAAAAAAATACAATGAAATACAAATACACCATTTAAAGCGAAAAAGAGGAGCAGTATATGCCCTGCATTCAACAGACGGCTCTACAACTTCTCACACCTAAGTCAGTTTCTACTCAATTTGACATGGAAGAAGAGAAGAAACTCGGAAGAAAAAATAGAATGAACATACGCAAGCAGAAACGGCCGAAATATTGTTCGCATAATAATAGTATGAACTTTTATCCACTATTTGCAGATTTGCCTGACTGCTGCTAAACTCTTTGTTCACTGCTTTCAAATACTACATATTTCCTAAGTCATCTTCTGTTTTCTCTGATTTTCCTTGGGCTAATTGCCACACGTAATTCTTTAAAATTTTCGTGGCTATTGGATGCCTCAAAAGCTCTGTCATTGTCCACCGTACACTTGCATAAGTTATTAGTTAAGTAAATTTTTAGGTGTTCTACTGGAATTATTGCTTTGTGCTGCAATATGGATTTTTCATTAGAATCCATCCAATTAAGTTTCTGCTACCTTGATCATCTTGCTTTGGGTCTTTCTTCAGCAGTAGAGTTCCTTTCTGAGTTGGACTTTGAATGTAGCAACTAGACTTTGCACCAGCGCAAACTTCTTGCTCTTTTGAACAAATTAATCGTCATGTAGGTTGCAGAAGTGATATATGTTGTGGTGTTTAAATTAACTTAACTGAACTACTAATTTCAAAGATGTGGTGACTTAAAGTTGTTGACTATGTTCAATTTTTTTTATTAATGATCTATATCTGTAGGAATTAGAAGAAAGTTAGAATGATTCTTTCTTATTGATATTGCTAATGTTCTGTACAATGTGTATGTTTATACAAGTATTTGAAAGACAAGAAAGGACAACTACAACTATATTCAGTTAGAAGTCCCTAATTCCTATATGTTTGCCCATAATCACATGAATTTGTCCATAAGTCTAGTTGTAACTTGCATTTGGATAACAAAGTTCTGGAAAGGTTTGAGTATCTTTCAGCTATATCCAATATGCTATATTGAAATAGACCGGATTTGGGCTGCAGTAATAGGCCCAATTCTTTATTTGTGTTGGGCTGCTAATTTATGTTTTGTGTGTTTGGCCCAAATGTGTGTTGTGTCTGATCATGATCTTTTATTTTCTAGATCATTCGACAGACCACTTGGTGCTTTCTCTTTCTTCGTCTTCGACTCTATCGCCTCCTTCTTCCCCACTTCGGAGTTTAGGTTGTGTGACGAAGATTCTGGTCCAACACCCCCCTCCCCCCCTCAAGTTTGAGGGGTGAGAAAGCACACCCAACTTGGAGACGATTGAGCGGTGTAAAGGTCCGGAAAGAGGTTTAGTAAACACATCTGCGAGCTGAGATGTCGAAGGAACAAACGATAAAGATATCAAGCCGGCGAGGAACTGTTGACGGACAAAGTGACAATCAATTTCTACATGCTTCATCCGTTCGTGGAAGACTGGGTTTTTTGCTATGTGAATAGCCGCCTGGCTATCAGAATGAAGAGAAACTGGCAAAGAGGGGGGAACTGAGAGATCTGTGAGAAGGTGTACAAGCCATGTGAGTTCTGCAACAACCTTCTTTGATCGGTACTCGGCCTCTGCAGAAGATAGAGAGAGTGAAGATTGTTTCTTTGATTTCCATAAAAGATCCTCCGAGGTTGATGTAAAAGTCAGTTACTGAGCGGCGTGTCTTCGGACAGGACCCCCAATCCGAGTCACAAAAGGCGAGTAATTGAAAAGAGGAGTCTGAATTCATAAAGAGCCCAAGTCCCGGCGAAGATAGCAAATATCGGAGACATCGTAAGGCAGCATCAAAATGAGGTCGACGCGGACTTTGCATATATTGGTTCAGATGCTGAATGGCGAATGAGATGCCAGGTCGAGTATGGGTTAAAAAATTGAGCTTGCCCAATAGTCGCCTGTAGATTGTTGGATCATGAAGAGGCTCACCAACATCGGCACGAAGCTTGCAACTAGGGTCTAAAAGAGATGAAGCTGGACGTGAATCAAGGACACCAAATTCAGAAAGAAGGTCCAAGGTGAACTTCCTCTGACTGATAATTAGTCCCTATTTTTCTTGTAATATTTCCATTCCGAGAAAATAACTACCCTCTCCAAGATCTTTAACTTTGAATTCTGAATTGAGAAATGCTTTTAGACTAGAAAGCTCTGTAAGATCATCACCCATTAGAAGTATCTCATCTAAATAAACAGCAACAATAGAAATTCCAGAAGCTCACTTTTTGAAAAATAAGGAATAGTCGTTAAGAGAATGGGCATAGCCTTTGAAGTTGAGGGCACCAGTAAGTCTTGCATACCACTGACGTGAAGCCTGTTTAAGTCCATATAAGGACTTTTTTAGTCTGCAAACATGGTTAGGGGAGGGTGAAGTTATTCATGGTGGAAATCTCATGTATACATCTTCCTGTAGATCACCATGAAGAAAAGCGTTATTGACATCTAATTAAAATAATTTCCAATTTATTTTGACTGCGACTGCTAAAATGCATCTAACAATGGTCATTTTGACTACTGGACTAAAAGTCTCATTGTAATCGATTCCTTCCCTTTGTATGTCCCCTCAGATAACTAATCGAGCCTTGAACCTTTCAATACTACCATCAGATCTATACTTAACCTTATAGACCTATTTACATGATAAAGGTTTCTTTCCTTTTGGTAATTCAACCATTTCCCAGGTTTGGTTGGCCTCCAAGGCTTGAAGTACTATAGCCATTGCATCCTGCCAACAGGGATGTAAAGTTGCATGGGAGAAGAAGCTTGTAGGTTCAATGATGTGAGAAATAGAGGTGAGAAGTGATTGATTTGTAGGAGAAAGGTCTATGAAAGGTATGGTAGTAGGTGAGACTGGTGCTGCAAAATACAAATCTGTTAGAGCAGTCAAGTACATGGCATTGCACACATAATCTGCCAGATAAGATGGTGGATTGTGGTCCCTAGTGGATCTCCTTAGTGTAGGTTGAAGGGGAATACGAGATGGAGAGGAAGTGATCCTGGAGATAGGAGATAAAGTAGGAGTTGTTCTAGGTGATGCTATTAAAGGAGGGAGAGTAGGACTAAGACTGAATTCTGAAGAAGAAGGGTGATTAGTTTGGAGGAAAGTGTGTGTTTGGTCGAATATAGTAGAAAGTTCTTTAGGGAAAATGGGTGGTTCAGGTGTAGGAGAAGAAAAAGGGAATATATCCTCATAAACAATTACATTTCTAGAAATGAAAATTGTTCTAGATTGAAGATCTAATAGTTTGTATCCTTTCTTCCCAAAGGGATATCCTAGAAATGCACATTTGACTGATCTAGATTGAAGTTTTGATCTGTGATGAGTTAAAGTAGAAGCATAACATAGGCAACCAAAATATTTCAAAAAATCATAAGATGGATATTTTTCAAAAAGGACTTCAAAAGGTTTTTTGAAATTAAGCACTCTAGAAGGAAATCTATTGATTAAAAAAGTAGAAGTTAACAGACAATCACCCCAATATATAGTAGGGAGAGCAGACTGAAATAATAGAGCCCTACCTATCTCTAGAAGATGTTTGTATTTTCGTTCAACCACTCCATTTTGTTGTGGGGTAGCAACACAAGAAGTTTAATGAAGGATTCCATTAGAGGGGAATTGTTTTGAAAAAATGGATGCTGATCCTAATTCCAAAGAATTATCTGAAGGAATCGTTTTAACTTTTCTTGCAAACTGCCTTTCCATCATTGCTATGAAAGATTGCAAGACTAGAAAAGCATTGCTTTTTGTTCTTAAAAGATACGTCCAAGTTCCTCTACTATAGTCATCTACTATGGTCAAGAAGTATCTATAATTATCATGAGTTGGTACCTTGTAGTGTCCCCAGGTATCAACATGAATAAGATGAAAAATTGAACTTGTGTTGATATTGCTTGAATGAAAAGGTAATTTTGTCTGCCTAGCTTGAGAACATATATCATAAGGAACATTAAACTTGGTTAGAAAAGAAAACTGAAAACTGGATATATTTTGCATACTAGATAGAGGCATATGCTCCAACCTTTTGTGCCATAGACTTACATTAGAACTGACTCTAGCAGAACAAGAAACTAAATGAGAGACAAGATATTTCCTAAGGTTATTACAAGCTGGATAAGACTGAAAAGCTGACGGACTTCTATAAGCTAGTCCAGAACTTAGAGAAGCTGGATTAAGTAGATATAGGCCTTTTTTCACTTCACCAATTACCACTGGCCTCTTCAGTGAAGGCCCCTGCAAGAATGTACAAAAAGATGAGAAAAGCAAGGTAAATTTGAGTTGTTGAGTGAGTTTGTGAACTGAAATTAGATTAAATTTGAAATCTCGAACATATAACACATTGTGTAGGGTTAAATCTGGCAGAACATGCACACTACCAACTTGACTGACCTTAACTTTGTATGAATTTGGGAGATTAACATACAGATATTTGGTTAGAGATTTCACATTGAATAAAATGAAATATTCAAAAGTCATATGTTCTGAAGCCCCTGAATCTATTATCCAGGAGGTAGAATTCATGTAAGGGAAACAGGAAAGACTATATAGGTTAGGAGCAGTGATTGTTTTACCAGCACAGTTGGCACTAGTATTTGCATTAGAAATGTGCTCACCCTGTTGGCCAACCTTCACCTGTTGAAGAAGCTGGTAGATCTGATTTAGCTGCTCTTGAGTGTTGACTTTGTCTACTGCATGCCCCTCCAATATGTTGACTGANAAATCTGGAACATATAACACATTGTGTAGGGTTAAATCTGGCAGAACATGCACACTACCAACTTGACTGACCTTAACTTTGTATGAATTTGGGAGATTAACATACAGATATTTGGTTAGAGATTTCACATTGAATAAAATGAAATATTCAAAAGTCATATGTTCTGAAGCCCCTGAATCTATTATCCAGGAGGTAGAATTCATGTAAGGGAAACAGGAAAGACTATATAGGTTAGGAGCAGTGATTGTTTTACCAGCACAGTTGGCACTAGTATTTGCATTAGAAATGTGCTCACCCTGTTGGCCAACCTTCACCTGTTGAAGAAGCTGGTAGATCTGATTTAGCTGCTCTTGAGTGTTGACTTTGTCTACTGCATGCCCCTCCAATATGTTGACTGATTGGGTTGTGTTTTCTTCATTCATGATTACTGCATTACTGTGAGGACCTGCTTGATATCTTTTGGATTTGGTGAACTTGAAAGTTGAGGGAAAACGAATGATTCTATAGCATTTGTCAATGGAATGTCCAGGTTTCTTGCAATAGTTACATATCAGGTTATGCTTCTTTCCTTCAAGAGTTGTTTTGAACTTTTCTTCTCCAGTAGCATATTTCTGAAAAGTGGTTTGCTGATTTTGTACTAGGAAATCAGTCTCGACTGGGTGTTGTGCAACATGAATTTCCCTTTACTTCTCATCTTGAATGAGAAGAGAGTAGGCTTGATTGACACTAGGAAGATGAGTAATCATCAGAATGTTACTCCTTACAGCTGAGTAGGCATCGTTAAGCCCCATGAGAAATTGGATGAGCCTACCATCTTGAAAGAATTTGAAAGTTCTGGACTTGCCTCCACAATCACACTCACAGGTGCAGTGCACACAAGTATTCAAGGTATCTAACTCATCCCAAATCCTTTTTACTTTTGTATAATATCATGCCACATCAGAGGTGCCTTGCACTAGATCACTCAACTCCTTTTGTAACTAGTAATGTTGAACACCGTTGCATTGTCCAAATCTGACCTCAAGCTTTTTCCAAATGTCATTTGCAGTTTTAGAATAAAGGACACTTTTAGTTATGTCCTTAGACAGAGAGTTCAAAAGCCATGATATAACCATATCATTGCAACGATTCCACTGCTTGAAGTTAGTGGAAGAGGCATCAGGTACACAATAAGTTCCTTCGATAAAACTAAGTTTATTCTTGGCAGAGAGTGCAATGACTATGACTCTACGCCATCCTCCATATCCCTTTCCATCAAAAGATGAGTTGACAAGAACCATGCCTGGTGAGTCAGAGGGATGAAGATAGTAGGGATGAGAGGAATCGATAAGCACAACAGTATGCTGAGAGACTATGTGAGCTGCAGAAACATTGGAGGAGTCATATGTGGAATTTGTTGCCATTTGAAAAGAGAAAGAAAAACATGGTAACTGGAAAAAAAATACAGATTAAGGTTTCAGATAGCTACTGCTCTGATACCATGTAGGAATTAGAAGAAAGTTAGAATGATTCTTTCTTCTTGATATTGCTAATGTTCTGTACAACGTGTATGTTTATACAAGTATTTGAAAGACAAGAAAGGACAACTACAACTATATTTAATTAGAAGTCCCTAATTCCTATATGTTTGCCCATAATCACATGAATTTGCCCATAAGTCTAGTTGTAACTTGCATTTGGATAACAAAGTTCTGGAAGGTTTGAGTATCTTTTAGCTATATCCAATATGCTATATTGAAATAGACCGGATTTGGGCTGCAGTAATAGGCCCAATTCTTTATTTGTGTTGGGCTGCTAATTTATGTTTTGTGTGTTTGGCCCAAATGTGTGTTGTGTCTGATAGGCCCATGTATGATAGGGTATAATCTTTTATTTTCTAGATCATTCGACAGACCACTTGGTGCTTTCTCTTTCTTCGTCTTCGACTGTATTGCCTCCTTCTTTCCCACTTCGGAGTTTAGGTTGTGTGAAGAAGATTCTGGTCCAACAATATTTCTTTCATCTCAAAATCTGAAAACACAAAAAATATTAGGCGGTAGTTTAATTTAGTGGAATAGTCGTGAGGTTCGCCGATGTTAATTAGGACATTTCTATTATATAGATACAAAAGAAACTTAGCTAGAGTGATTAGAAACCTATTGAAGTTACATCTTATGATACAATGGTTACAATGCAACTAAAAGCGCGAATAATCTCCTGTGATCTAATGTAATGTAGACGAGTCGAGTAATAGGCAATTATATCAGAATTATATTTGTGCCGAAAGCTCAGGTTCAAATCTTATCAAATGTCCTTTTTTCCAAGGGGAGAATATGGCACAAGCATTGAGTTCCCGACATTCTATTTGTTTTTTTTTTTGCAGGCTAAAACAATGTGACACGCCTTCACGCGTGCGTAATGATATCTGAATCATTTTGAAATCTTGAAGTTCTCTGCCTTTGGATTATTAATCGTTGGTGCTAATAGTTGATTTGTCTTTGTACCTGCCTGTTTATTCTACCCAAAATTTCTGATTAAATCCTTAAGTTTCTTAAACATACATTGATTTGGACTTAGCAGCAACTACGCTTTGCAACAGCACAAGGTTCTTGATCTTTTGAACAAACTAATCGTCATTTTGTCGTTAGTGTTTGGGATGTAAACGCTGTTCATAAAAGATGAAAGCTCTAAATATAAAAACTATAAATAACGGGAATAGAAATAGGTGTGCCAAGCTGGGATACAAGTTCCTTTTATGGTCTGGCCAACAATGAAATTACCAGAATACATCAAATCTGTACTAACTTATAGTGAATAATTTTGCAGAGTATTAGGAATTCAAGGTAATCTGGAGATTAGTTGATGAGATGATTGAGAAAATATAGCCTACAACTGCAAGGACATTTAATTTAATTTGTGGATATGTACTTGTGGAGAGAAAGGTTTGGCTAGAAAATTAGTAGATACGTTTATTAAATCAAAGTTATTCAATTATAGATTTTTGGCATTCATTTACTGCAATTTTACATTCCCTTCTGGGTGTCATGAATGGCTGTATTAGCCAATGTTGGTTTAACATCATCTTGCTGATATTTTTTCCACTTCTTTTAGTTAGCTGATTTGTACTATGTTTTATGGTTTACAGACTTTATTTGTCCTGCTACTATCAGAGGGGATGCTTTTGGAAAAGAAAAGGCAACACAACCTTTAACAGACATAACAAATCGTCAAATTTCACACGATTACAATATACATCTTTAAAGAGTTGTGGACACGCTTTATCGTTTCAATCTCAGGCACGATATCCAAATTTACCTCAAGAGAAACATTTGCAATTTGGTTTGTCAACTTCAAATGTACAGAGAAATTATCTTCTACGGAATTTAATGAGCTACCCCTACTGCAAAGTTCTTGTTATAAATAAATTTATTTATATAACATGAATAGTTTATATATACTAACGCCTTTTTATTATAACTTATTATTAGAACTTGAGGATGTCAATATTGATGGTGATGTACCAGTTATGTTTTTAATGAATAAAAGTTTTAGCTATTAAATTACACAAATAAAACTACATTTATATTAATATTCAAAATAATGGTAGTTTGATTAAATACATAACGTAATAATACGTAAAAACAGTCGCAGAAAATAATGATGCAACTGAAGATGAAGACGAGTATGAAGGTATGCCTATCTTAACACAAACAATGATTCATTCATGTCCACTTTTTCAATTTATATGGCTAATTTAATATGATTTTAATGTTATCCTATTTAGAGCCTGATGTTTGGATATGCAATTATTGACAATGAAGGTATGGATATTTATTATTTCTATATGTATATACAATAAGTAGGCATACCATAACATAACACCTTGACAATAATCTTACATTTGCTTCTTTTATTCATAAAGTACTGGGATATAGGCGATCCTACATATGAATGTGAACATTGTGGTGCTTACTTCTGGTACGAAGAAAGAATCAACAAGAAAGTCAAAGCTAAAAAACCAGAGTTCTCTTTGTGTTGTAATCATGGAAAGATAAACCTACCAAAGCCAAAAGAACCTCCTACAATTTTAAAACACTTATTATTCGGATCAGGTAACAAGAAAATTTATTTTTTCTATACATAAATAATATCGTCAATATATGAATAAATATTGATTCACCAACAAATATTTTTATCTAGGTCCAAAAAGTAACCATTTCAGAGATGGTATTAGAAGTTATAACTCAATGTTTTCATTTACATCAATGGGAGGAAAAGTTGATGCTTCTCTCAACCAAACAAAGGGGCCAAGAACATTCAAATTATCTCGACAAAACTATCATCAAATCAGGAGTTTATTGCCTCCCGAAGGATCCACCCCCAAGTTTGCACAATTATATATATACGACATAGAAAACGAAGTTCAAAATAGAATTCATGCACCGGGGTTAGTATTCAATTATTCTTACTTTATATATGCATGAATAATCTAACAAAAACAAACTTAGATCAATTTTATAAAACCTATTTTTATGCAGTCGTTGTGAAAGCATAAAACAACTTCATGCTGAAATTGTTCAAGATCCGAAACAAATGCTTGATGAACAGAATGTTTTGACAAAGTCATTTAGAATGGTCAGAGATAAATTTCAGAAACGGAACGATGATGGAAAAAGATATAACTTACCAACAGTTTCAGAGGTAGATGTTTTGGTAGTTGGAGATTTTGATGTATCTAGATGTGACTGAAACATCATTGTTGAAACCCAATCTGGACATCTACAAAGGATAAATGAGGTGAATGCTGCCTATTTAGGTCTTCAGTATCCTTTATTGTTTCCATTCGGTGAAGATGGTTATAGGGAAGACATTCCTTTAAATGAAAATGACGATTCAAGTGGAGGAAGGCATTTTGTTAGCATACGTGAATATTTCTGTAATAACCCGGCTGGTCGTTTTGAGCTCTAGCGCGTCGTTCATTGGTTTGAGGCCTTGAGCAGCTTTACTTTAGGTATTCTGACTTGTACGCGTGGTCGGAATTTAATTTCGGGAACTTCGGAGTTGATTTGGAAAGAAAATTCAAATTTCGGAAGCCTTAAGTTGGAGGAATTGACCAAACTGAGGTTTTTATGAAAACGACCTCGGAATCGGGATTTGAAGGATCCAACAGGTTCGTATGATGATTTTCGACTTGGGCGTCTGTCCGGGTCAGATTTTGGATGACCCGGGAGCGTTTTGGCGCTTATTATGGAAGTTGGCATTTTGGAAGAATTTCATTAAAATTGGGTTGAGGTATATTTCAATGTTATCGATGTCCGTTTGGGATCCCGAGCCTAGAAATAACTCTGTATGGTGATTCTGGTATTGGGAGCACATCCAGAAGTGGATTTGGAGGTTCGTAGGTCATTTCGAGGTCATTTGGCGAAAGTTAGAAATTTGAAGATTTTGGAGAGTTTGATCGGGAGTGGACCTTTTGAAATCGGGATCGGATTCCGATTCCGGGAGTTGGAGTAGGTCCGTAATATCGAATGTGACTTCTGTGCAAAATTTGAGGTTAATCGGACGTGATTTAATAGGTTTCGACATCGATTGTAGAAGTTGAAGTTTCAACTTCACTAAGTTTGAATTGGAGGGTGATTCGTATTTTTAGCATTGTTTGATGTGATTTAAAGGCTAGACTAAGTTCGTGATATGTTTTGGGACGTGTTGGTATATTTGGTTAAGGTCCCGAGTGCCTCAGGTGGATTTCGAATGGTTAACGGATCGAGTTTGGACTTGGATGAAATGCTGAGGCAGCTAATATCTGGTTCAATCGCACCTGCATGAAAAGGGCCGCGGGTGCGAGCTCGCAGGTGCGGAGCCGCAGAAGCGGCTATTGCACCGCAAGTGCGAGGATCGCTGGGCAGTAAGGTTTTTATAAAACGGGGTTTTGGCTTATTTTCACTTCAGTTCGTCCATGAGAGACGATTTTGGAGCACTTTGGAGTGCCATCTTCATCAACTATAATGGGGTAAGTAATTTCTTCATATTGTGAGTTAAATACATGGTGTTACATGGATGCAAACATGAAAATTTGTAAAAATTTGAGATTTTGAAGAAAAACCTAAAGATTGATATTCTTGGATTTAGCTTAGCCTATTATAGTTGTATTTATGATATGTAATTATTTTGGCTAGATTTGGGTCATTCGGAGTCGGATATTCTTGGAAAAGGCATTCTTACTGATTGATTGAGCTTAGTTCGAGGTAAGTGGCTTGCCTAATCTTGTGTGGGGGAACTCCCCATAGAATTTATATTGTTTTTGATACATGAGCGCCGTGTACATGAGGTGACGAGTATGTACACGGGCAAATTGTGTAAAGCCCCGATTTTTCTACTAAGTAATAACCTGATTTCCTTTTTATTTGAGTTCCATCAGTATGTGTAGTATCCGACTAGACTAGAATAGCATGCTTACTTGCCTTAACTATTTACTTGAACTACGTGCAACATGTTTAGTGAATTTACCTGCCTTTCCTTAACTGGTACTTAGGTTGAACTATAGAATTTCGTGCCGTAACTATTGAATTATATTGTTTGGCTGCATATTTACTTTGGAACTACGGAACGGTATTCCGGGAGATCTCCATGTACTGCATATTTACTTTGGGACTATGGAACAGTATTTCGGGAGATCCCCCTGTATTGCATATTTATTTTGGGACTACGGATTAGTATTCCGGGAGATCCTTTTGTTAGACTCTAATGTATAGAGACACTAGTTTTTCCTTCTGGAGTTTGTGATTCACGATGTTCCGGGTTTTGGGATTTTCTGTGTATTTTTGAATAGTTAGTTATTGTACATTCCAAGAGGCATGGTACCCAGTTATGTTGCTATTGCTATAGTTAGTTGTTAAATTTATATTTTCATTTCATTATTCCGCAAATGTTAGGCTTACCTAGTCGTAGAGACTAGGTGCCGTCACGACGTCATAATGAGGGGAAATTAGGTCGTGATAACTTGGTATCAGATCTCTAGGTTCATAGGTATCGTGAGTTATAAGCCGGTATATTAGAGTCTCGCAGATCGATACGGAGATGTCTGTACTTATCTTCGGGAGGCCATGGAACTGTTAGGAACAATCATACTTCTTTTGATTCCTTTGTCGTGCGAGTTATTGGCATCAAATTCTAAACTTCTATATTCTATTCTCTCACAAATGGTGAGGACACATACATGCAGATCTGATGACCAGGCACCTGCATCCCCTGCTAGAGCTGCGAGAGGACAGGGCCAAGGTAGAGGCCGAGGGCGTCCACGTAGTGCAGCCAGAGCACCCGCACGAGTTGCTATAGAGGAGCCCCCAGTAGCTCCAGCTGGAGGACAGACACCTGAGGTGCCTGTTTCTGCACCAGCCCTCCAGGAGACTCTAGCCTAACTTCTGAGCATGTTCAGCACCTTAGCTCAGGCTGGACTGATTCCACTTGCTCCTGCCACATCTCAGGCTGGGGGAGGAGCACAAACTCCCGTGACCGATACTCCAGAGCAGCGGGTCCAGGTAGACCAAGTTCCAGAGATTGTACCAATATAGCTGGTAGCTCCAGCTCAGCCCGAGGTTAGGGAAACAACTTCTGAGGTGGAGCAGCTTAGACCTGAGAGGTACAAGAAGTACCACCCACCTATCTTCAGCGGATTGGCTACAAATGATGCTCAGGGTTTTCTGGAAGAGTGTCATCGTATTCTCCGTACTATGGGCGTAGCGGAGACTAGCGGGGTTTCTTTTACTACATTCAAGCTTATAGGAGCAGCTTATCAGTGGTGACATGCTTATGAGTTGAGTAGTCCGGCTGAGGCAGCTTCACTTACATGGACTCAGTTCTCGGACATATTTTTGAGAGAGTATGTCCCTCAGAGCCTTAGGGACTCATGGCGCGTGAAGTTTGAGCAGTTGCGCCAGGGATCTATTACTATGTCAGAGTATGCATGTCACGACCCGAAATTCCCACCGTCGGGATCGTGATGGGGCCTAACATTTCACTTTCTAGGCAAGCCAATGTTAGAGAATCATTAAACTAATCCTTATTCAATTCAGTGATTAACAACAAATTAGCTAAGGTGAAATATAGTGAGTGCGGAATAATATAAAAGCTTCATTAATTACTACCACCCGGATCTGGAGTCACAATTCACGAGCATTCTAGAATTTATTACAAGTAATAGTCTAGAAGAAATACAACTGTTTGAATGAAAGAAACAGTAAAACAAAAAAGATAGACGGGGACTTCAAGGTATGTGAATGCCGACAGATCTACCTTGAGTCTCCGGATAGCAGTCCAATAGCTAAAATCTCTATCAACCTGAGCCGGTACCAAAATCTGCATAGAAAGTGCAGAGTGCAGTATCAGTACAATCGACCCCATGTACTGGTAAGTGTCGAGCCTAACCTCGACGAAGTAGTGACGAGCTAAGGCAAGACACCTACAAATCAACTTGTACGATTTAACAGTGTATATACAAATAACAGTAATGAAGAGCTAAACATGAGATATCGGGAGGGGGAAACATGCTAAGGGAAATAGAGGTAAAGAACTACAGCAGAATGATAACTGAAATAATCAATATACTATGAATCAACAGGAACAAGAAATACAGTAAAGGAAAATTTGCACGGCATCATCCTTCGTGCTTTCTCAATCTCACAATAAAATCAATAGAAACGGCACGACATCACCCTTCGTACATTAACTCTCATAATACGGCGCGGTATCGCCCTTCGTGCATTAACACTCACAATATGGCACGGCATCACCCTTCATGCATTAACACTCACAATATGACACGGCATCACCCTTCGTGTATTAACACTCACAATATGGCACGGCATCACCCTTCGTGCATTAACACTCACAATATGGAACGGCATCACCCTTCGTGCATTAACACTCTCCCTTACTATAATGCAATGAACAATTAACAATAGGGAGATAGAATAATAAGTACAAGCCTTACTTCAACATTTTATTCCATAATATCAATCTCAACTTCGAAATAAACACTCAATTATCACCAGAAGATCTGTAAACATGATAAAAATGATTAGCTTAACAACATCAGACTAAACCTATAACAATTAGTCATAAGAATGAGACAATATAAGAAAAATGAGAGAACAGGGAAAACAAGTAAATTGGCGGTGCATAAGTACTCGTCAACTCACATATACACCGCTCACATGAATTTCACATACCAAATAATTTGAGGTTCCTAATTCCCTCAAGCCAGGGTTAACCACGACACTTACCTCGCTCCAAAGGCCACTCAATACTCAATCACATCTTTTTCTTTAGAATCCACCTCCAAATCACTCGTATCTATTCAAAAATGAATCAATAATATCAATTATTGCTAAAGGAATTAATTACATTGCATAAATTTAAATTTCTCAAACTTTCCTCCAAAAAGTCAAAAACGACCCCGACCCACTTGATCAAAACCCGAGGTTCGGAGCAAAATCTATTTACCCATTTACCCCCGAGCCCGGACATATAATCAGTTTTGGAATCCGATCCCAATTTGAGGTCTAAATCCCCAAACTTCCGAAATCCTTAGTTTCTACCCAAAACCCCTAATTCTACCATGAAAACTCTAGATTTTTGGTTGATAATTCATGAAATATAATAGGTAATTGAAAGAAAATGGTTTAGGATCACTTACCAACACTTTGGGAAAGAAATTATCTCTTGCAAATCGGCTCTAGCCCTATTAGTTTTTGAAAAAAATGCATTTATGGCTTAAGTTCCGTTTTGATTCTGTTTTAAGTACTGAGCGACAATGTTCGTGTTCGCGAGGATACTGTCGCATTCGCGAAGAGTATAGGTTGCCAAGCTTTCGCTTTTGCGAGACCTTGCTCGCGTTCGCGATGGTTACTCCCCCCTGGCCTTCGCGTTCGCGAGACATTGCTCGCGTTCGCAATGAAGGAAGACCAACCCTCCCCCAGGTCGCAAATGCTTCGCGTTCGCGATGAGCCAGTCGCGTTCGCGAAGGGTAAATCCCCCATCTCTTCGCGTTCGTGACCAGGCCTTAACACCTAAACTACGAATTTAGCACCAAATCGAATGAAATTTTCAAGAAAGCTTTAAAATTCCTATTTCCATAACCGGACGTCCGAATCACGTCAAATCAACTCTGCTTCTCAACAAATTTCACAGATAAGTCACAAATATTAAATTGGACCTATACCGGGCTCTGGAACCAAAATACGGACCCGGTATCAACAAGTCCAAACATCAACCAATTCTTAAAATAACTAAATTTTCAGACTTTTAATTTTCATCAAAAATTTATAACTCGAGCTAGGGACCTACGAATTCAATTCTGGGCATATGCCCACGTCCCATAATTAGATACGGACCTACCGGGACCATCAAAATACGGATCCAGGCCCGTTTACCAAAAATGTCGACCGAAGTCAACTCAACTAAAGTTTTAAGGCAAGAATTCTTATTTTTATTAGTTTTTAACATATAAACATTCCAGGACAATATCCTGACTGTGCATGCAAATCGAGGAGGGTAAAAATAAGATTTTTAAGGCTTAAGATCTCATATTCGAGTTTTAAAATTTAAGATGACCTTTTGGGTCATTACAATGCAGTTCACTTCAGTGATTTAGCCCGACATGCACTAGCATTGGTTGCCACAGTTTAAGAGAGGGTTCGACGGTTTATTGAGGGACTCCACCCCAGTATCTGGATTAGTATGGACAGGGAGTTGGAGTCCGATATTTCTTATCAGCAGGTTGTGATTATTGCCAGGAGATTGGAGGGCATGCTTGCCCGAGATAGAGAGGAGAGGGAGGTTAAGAGGTCCCGAGAGACTGGTTCTTATTATGGTACTCGTGCCCCAGCAGCTCGCCATGGTAGGGGTTAAGTGAGCCGCCCCGTCCATTCAGCTCTTCCAGCCTCCAGTGGTGTTCCAGCCCATTCTAGACCCCAGGAGCCTTATTATGTACAACCAGTATCTAGTGTGCCTCATGCATGGGGTGTTCCTAGCGGCCAGTCCATCAGACCTGGCCTGAGCCAGTCACAGCAGCCACGCCCTACCAGAGCTGGTTTTGAATATGGCGACACTCTCCATATGGTGAGGGAATGCCCCATGTTTAGGAGGGGTGCATTTCCACAGACTTCTCACCCACAGCATGCTCCACCGGGTCCTCAGGCTATGATTACAACACCAGCTGCCACCCCACCTGTTCAGCCAGCCTGGGGTGGAGGCCGGGGAGGTAGAGGTCGCCCTAGAGGGGGAGGCCAGTCTAGATATTATGCCCTTCCTGCTCGTATAGAGGCAGTCATTTCTGATTCTATCATTACAGGTATTGTCCCGCTCTGTCACAGAGATGCATCGGTATTATTTGACACCAGGCTCTACATATTATTATGTGTCCTCTTATTTTGCCCCGTATTTGGGCGTATCTCGGGATTCTTTGAGTTCCCCTATTTATGTGTCTACTCCTGTAGGAGATACTCTTGTTGTGGACCGCGTGTATCGATCGTGTTTGATTGTTCTTAGTGGTTTTGAGACCAGAGCCGATTTATTATTGCTCCGCATGGTGGAATTTGATATTATTTTATGCATGGACTGGTTGTCTCCCCATTATGCTATTCGTAATTTTCACGCAAAGACCGTGACGCTGGCTATGCCAGGTTTACCGCGATTAGAGTGGAGAGTACCTTAGAGTATACTCCCAGTAAAGTTATTTCATTTCTTAAAGCTCAACGAATGGTTGATAAGGGGTGTGACGTGTATCTAGCTTATGTGAGAGATGTCAGTATTGATACCCCTACAGCTGAGTCAATTTCAGTAGTGAGGGACTTTCCAGATGTGTTCCCAGCTGATCTTCCGGGCATGCCGCCCGACAGAGATATTGATCTTAGCATTGATTTATTGTCGGGCACTCAGACTATCTCTATTCCTCCATACCGTATGGATCCTCCTGAGTTGAAGGAGCAGTTATATGAGTTGCTTGATACGGGCTTCATTCGGCCCAGTGTGTCACCTTGGGGTTCTCCTGTCTTATTTGTGAAGAAGAAGGATGGTTCTATGCAGATGTGTATTGATTACCGCCAGTTGAACAAAGTCACAGTGAAGAACATGTGTCCATTGGCTCGTATTGATGACTTATTTGATCAGTTACAGGGTTCCAGAGTGTTTTCCAAGATTGACTTACGTTTAGGCTATCATCAGTTGAAGATTCGGGAGCCAGACATCCCGAAGACTACTTTCAGGACTCGGTATAGTCACTAAGAGTTCCTTGTGATGTCTTTTGGGATGACCAATGCCCCAACAACTTTTATGCACTTGATGAACAGTGTGTTCCGGACTTATCTCGACTCATTCATCAGTGTGTTTATTGACGACATTCTGGTATACTCCCGGAGTCGAGAGGATCATGAGCAGCATCTGAGGACTGTGCTTCAGACCTTGATAGAAAAGAAGTTATATGCAAAATTTTCTAAGTGTGAGTTTTGGCTAGACTCAGTGGCATTCTTGGGCCATGTAGTATCGAGTGATGGGATCAAGGTGGATCCAAAGAAGGTGGAAATAGTGCAGAGTTGGCCTAGACCGTCATCGACTATGGAGATCCGTAGTTTTCTTGGTTTGGCGGGGTATTACCGTCGCTTTGTAGAGGGATACTCATCTATTGCAGCACCTATAGCAAGGATGACCCAGAAGGGTGCTCTGTTCAGATGGACAGAGGAATGTGAGGAGAGCTTTCAGAAGCTCAAGACAGCTTTGACTACAGCCCCAGTATTGGTATTGCTTACAGGTTCGGGGTCTTATAATTTTTATTGTGATGCATCACAGATTGGTCTCGTCGCGGTGTTGATGCAGGATGGTAGGGTCATTTCCTATGCGTCCAGATAGCTAAAGGTGCATGAAAAGAACTATCTTATCCACGACCTTGAGTTAGCAGCTATTGTTCATGCCTTGAAGATTTGGCGGCATTATTTGTATGGTGTTCCTTGTGAGATTTACACTGATCACCAGAGTTTGCAACATCTGTTCAAGTAGAAGGATCTTAATTTGCATCAGAGGAGGTGGTTGGAGTTGCTTAAGGATTGTTATATCACCATTTTGTATCACCCTGGGAAGGCCAATGTGGTGGCCGATGCTTTGAGTCGCCGGGCAGAGAGTTTGGGGAGCTTAGCATATCTACCAGCAACAGAGAGGCCCATGGTGTTAGATGTTCAGGACTTAGCCAACCAGTTTATGAGATTAGATATTTCTAAGCCTAGTCAAGTATTGGCTTGTGTGGTCGCTGGGTCTTCTCTTTATGATCGTATCAGGGAGAGTCAGTATGATAACCCCCATCTGCTTGTCCTTAAGGACAAGGTCCAGCATGATGTTGCTAAGGCGGTCACTATTGGAGATGATGGTGCATTGAGGATGCAGGGCATGCTATGTGTGCCCATTGTAGATGGTTTGCATGAGTTGATTCTTCAGGAGGCTCACAGTTTGCGATACTCTATTCATCCGGGTGTCGCGAAGATGTATCAGGACTTGAGGCAGCATTACTGGTGGAGGAGAATGAAGAAGGACATAGTGGAGTATATGGCTCGGTGCCTAAATTGCCAGCAGGTGAAGTATGAGCATCAGCGACCAGGTGGGTTGCTTCAGAAGTTGGAGATTCCAGAATGAAAATGGGAGCGGATCACTATGGATTTCATTGTTAGATTTCCACGGACTCAGCGGAGGTTTGATGTAGTTTGGGTGATTGTGGATACGCTGACCAAGTCGGCTCATTTCATTCCTGTGTTGACTACCTATTTTTCCGAGCAACTAGCTCGAATCTACATCTGTGAGATCGTTAGGCTTCATGGCGTACCATTATCTATTATCTATGACTGGGGTACGCAATTTTCATCATAGTTCTGGAGAGCTGTACAACATGATTTGGGTACTCGAGTTGAGTTGAGCACAACATTTCACCCTCAGACGGACGGGCAGTCCGAGCGCACTATTCAAATATTAGAGGATATGCTCCGTTCATGTGTGATAGATTTTGGAGGTACTTGGGACCAGTTATTGCCACCTGCAGAGTTTTCTTACAATAATAGTTATCAGTACAGCATTCAGATGGCACCATATGAGGCTCTGAATGGTAGGCGGGGTCGGTCTACAGTGGGATGGTTTGAGCCGGGCGAGGCTAGATTATTTGGTACAGACTTGGTTCAGGATGCCTTGGAGAAGGTTAAGGTGATTTAGGATCGACTACGTACAACCCAGTCCAAACAGAAGAGCTATGCAGACCGAAAGGTTCGCGATGTTGCATTCATGGTTGGAGAGCGGGTCTTGCTCCGGGTTTCGCCCATGAAGGGCATTATGAGGTTCAGAAAGAAGGATAAGCTGAGCCCAAGGTTTATTGGCCCTTTTGAGGTGTTGCGGCGTGCTGGGGAGGTTGATTATGAGCTTGCCTTACCTCCCAGCCTAGCAGGAGTTTATCCGATATTTCATGTTTCGATGCTCCGGAAGTATCATAGCGATCCGTCTCATGTGTTGGATTTCAGCTCAGTCCAATTGGACAAGGATCTATATTATGTTGAGGAGCTAGTGGCTATTTTAGAGAGGCAGGTCGGAAAGCTAAGGTCAAAGAACATTGCTTCCGTGAAGGTTCCGTGGAGGGGACAACTGGTCGAGGAGGCGACTTGGGAGACTGAACAGGATATGCGCAGCCGTTATCCTCACCACTTTAAGTATGTTTCTATACTCGTTCGAGGACAAATGATTATTTTAAAAGGGGAAGGATGTAACGACCAGGCCGGTCATTTTGATAGTAATAGCCCTGATCCCCTATTTACTGCTTCTCCCATATCTATTTCTGCTATTGTGACTTGCCGGGAGGTTTCGTTTTGGTTTTTGGAGTGTTTTGGGAAACTGTCCCTATATGGAGGTTTAAGCCTTATAATTTGGACTACCGTCGAAATTGTGTGAAGACGACTCCGTAATAGAGTTCTGTCAGTTCTGTTAGCTCCGTTAGGTTATTTTGGGCTTAGGGGCGTGTCCGGATTATGTTTTGGAGGTCCGTAGCTTATTTAGGCTGGAAATGGCGAAAGTCGAATTTTTGGAGATTTGGACCGGTAGTGGAAATTTTGATATCGAGGTCGGATTTCAATTCCGAAAGTTGGAATAGGTACGTAATGTTGAATATGATTTGTGTGCAAAATTTGGGGTCAATCGGACTTGGTTTGTAGGCTTCGGCATTGGTTCTGGAAATTTGAAGTTTTAAGTCCTTTAAGTTTGAAATGGAGGGTGATTCGTGATTTTAGCATTGTTTGATGTGGTTTGAGGGCTCGACTAAGTTCGTATGGTGTTTTAGGATTGGGTATGTTTGGTTGAGGTCCAGGTGGTCTCGGGTGAGTTTCGGATGCCTAATGGATCGATTTTTGGACTTAGGAGGTTGCTGAAGTTTTCTTGTGTCTGAGTTCTCGTTTCCTTATACGCTATCTCGTGGGGTAATACACGATCGCGTAGGCTTAGCTAGGCAGAGGATGGAATTGTTCTTTGCATTTGTGGACAGGGGCATGTGAATGCATAGTCAAGTGAGGTGGTACTTCGCGAACACAGAACCAAGGTCGCAGCCGCGTAGTGTTAAGTGGACCAAAGCTGGGCCACGCGTTTTGCTCATCGCGAACGCGTTGGGGTGTTCGCGATCGCGTAAATATGAGAGACAGTGCATTGGGTTCACGTGTTGTTTTACACGTTCGCGTAGAGTTAATTTCTGGGACAGCAAAGTTGTTCTTCGCGATCGCGAGGCTATTTCCGCGATCGCGATTTAGGAATCACTGGTCAGTATTAAAGTTTCCAAAAAATTGGGGGGTTTTCCATTTTATCAATAACTTGAGCTGAGATCGGATTTGGATGAGAGTTTGAGGGATTTTCAGAGGTATCGATTGGGTAACGATTCTTAACTCCTTTATGATTATATTCAACTAATCCATCATTAATTTTCTCTTTAATTTCGGATTTTGGGGTTGAAATTGGAAAAAATTGGAATAACTTCTTTAACAAAGATTTCGAGTTTTAGAAGTGGACTTGTGGTCAGATTTGAGTAATTTTTATATGGTTAGACTCGTGAGTGAATGAGTGTTCTTATTTTGTGATTTTTACCCGATTCCGAGATATGGGCCCGGGTCGACCTTTTAGGACGGATTTTGGAATTTTTATTAAAATCTTGATTTCATTAATTAGATTAGCCTATTATAGTTGTATTTATGATCTGTAATAGTTGTATTTCATTAATTGTATTTATGATCTGTAATTGATTTCATTCGAAGTCGGATATTCATGGAAAATGCATTCTTACTAGTTGATTGAGCTTGGTGCGAGGTAAGTGGCTTGCTTAACCTTGTGTGGGGGAACTCCCCGTAGAATTTATATTGTTTTTGATACATGAGCGCCGTGTGCGTGAGGTGACGAGTATGTACATGGTCAAATTGTGTAAAAACTCGATTTTTCTACTAAGCAATAACCTGATTTCCTTCTTATTTGAGTTCCATCAGCATGTGTGGTATCCGGCTAGACTAGCATAGTATGCCTACTTGCCTTAACTGTTTACTTGAACTACGTGCAGCATGTTTAGTGAATTTAACTGTCTTTCCTAAACTGGTACTTAGGTTGAACTGTAGAATTTCATGTCGTAACTATTAAATTCTATTGTTTGGCTGCATATTTAATTTGGGACTACGGAACGGTATTCCGGGAGATCCCTCTATACTGCATATTTACTTTGGGACTACAGAACGGTATTCCGGGAGATCCCCCTGTACTGCATATTTACTTTGGGACTATGGAACGGAATTCCGGGAGATCCCCATGTACTGCATATTTACTTTGGGACTACGGAACGGTATTTTGGGAGATCTCCCTGTTCTCTATATTTACGTTTGGGACTACGAGATAGTATCTCGTGAGATCCCCTGTTGTATTTCTGTGTACTGAGCTATTATCTTCTATGAATTCTTTCTTGTTAAATTTCAGTCTTTATTATACTGTGATTTTATTCATGCCTTGCTTTATTATTATTTAAAACAGTAGGGTCCTGACCTGGCCTCGTCAATAATCGACCGAGGTTAGACTTGGCACTTACTGGGTACCAATTGTGGTGTAATTATGCTATTCTTATGCACATATTTTCATGTGCAGATCCATGTGCTCCTTATCAGCCGCACTATCAGTGAGCCGGGATAACTTTGGAGACTTCAAGGTATATATGTCGCATCTGCAGACCTCGGAGTCCCCTTCTACTCTTTTACATGTTCATTATCTTCTGTATTTTTCTTTTGTTAGACTTTGATGTATGGAGACACTAGTTTTTCCTTCTGGAGTTTGTGATTCACGATATTCCGGATTTTGGAATTTTTGTGTATTTTTGAATAGTTAGTTATTGTACATGCCAAGTGGCATGGTACCCAGTTATATTGCTATTGCTACAGTTAGTTGTTAAATTTTTATTTTTATTTTATTATTCCACAAATGTTAGGCTTGCCTAGTCGTAGAGACTTGGTGTGATCACGACGTCATAAGGAGGGTAAATTGGGTCATGACAGAGGTCGAACATCTCATTCGAGATTTGGAATCCCACTCAATGCAACTGAAGATTCAACATGTAATATAAAACAAGGTACTCCTCTATCAAAATGGATTGTCAAGACAAAGTTAATTATTTTTGATGAAGCACTAATGATGCATAGATATTGTTTTGAAGCAATAGATAGAACTCTAAGAGATATTCTTAGATTTAAAGATGCATCCAATTTTGATCGACCATTTGGAGGAAGAACGGTTGTTCTTGGTGGTGACTTCAGACAAATACTTCCAGTCATTCCAAAAGGTACTAGACAAGATATTGTTAATGCTGCCCTTAATTCTTCATATTTGTGGAATCATTGTCATGTCTTAAAGCTAACAAAAAATATGAGGTTGGAAGGACATCATGTGGATTCACATTTGAATGATCTAAGACAATTTTCTGATTGGATTTTAGCAATTGGAGATGGTATAATTGGAAATTCAGTTGATGGTATTGAAAAAGTTCATATCCTTGATGATCTTATCATAAATAATTGTGGTGATCCAATTTCTGCAATTGTGAAAAGTACATATCCAGAGTTTTTAAGACATTGCAGTGATATAACATACCTACAACAAAGAGAAATTCTTGCTCCCACTCTCAACATGGTTGAATCAATCAACTAATACATGGTTTCACTAAACCAAAGTCAACCAAAAATATTATTGAGTTCCGACACAATCTGCATGTCAGACGATGCTTTTACAGGTTAGGAACACGTACATACACCTGAATTCCTAAATGCTATTAAGTGTTCTGGAATTCCAAATCATGTTGTCACTATGAAAGTGGGTGTCCCAGTGATGTTATTGAGAAATATAGACTAATCTTCAGGGCTATGTAACGGAACAAGATTAATCATCACTAGACTTGGAAATTGGGTTATCGAATCAAAAGTTTTATCGGGAAATATGACTGGACAAAAGGTGTTCATTCCGAGAATGTCGTTGACTCCATCTGATGCAAGAATACCTTTTAAGTTTCAACGAAGGCAATTTTCAATAGTTGCATCTTTTGCCATGACTATAAACAAAAGTCAAGGACAATCTTTATCTCATGTTGAGTTATATTTGAAGAAACCAGTCTTCACACATGGGCAGCTTTATGTTGCTCTATCACGGGCTACAAACAGAAAGGGATTAAAGATTTTGGTTTATGACGATGATAGATAAATTTCAAATGAAGCAACAATATAGTTTACAAAGAAGTTTTTTGTAATTTACTTGGAGAATGAAAGAAAATCTGATCTGAAAGTTCATAACTTATGTGCTTCTCATCCTCCCGTCTTTGCTAAACCATACTAGAAATAAGTTTCAGAAATAATAGTTGAAACTTCAATTGGTATGGTTATCTGTTATCTCATGAACATTATGTTTTACTATTTTGAGTTACTCTGAGCTAATAAATTGTCTGATACAATCTCTGTACTTGTTCCCTGTTAATACTCTACTGTTAGTCACTTTTGGCATCTCGAATTTCGTGCTTTCTCCATACCGACTTGCGTATGCACAAGTTCCTTTTTCCCAGAACTCTCAATAACGTGAGTGCTATACTCCATTTTGATCAAAATTATCATACAAACTTAAAAGAAGCATTTTATGAAGTTTAGTTATTTGTTCGCCCAAATTTGAACTTCTTGAAAGCTTTTTATTGTTTTGGAAATGCACTTTCTTATATATTTTCTTGAACATATACTCAAACACAAATTTATCTTTTGGGACAGTTGATATTGGACACTTCCCTAATGCTGCTGAAAAAATTGGCATTCCTCTTGGTGTGTTATTGTTTAATCTACCATAACATGTGTTATATGAGCTGGATTTATTGGTTTTGTGGTGTTGAAGTACTAATCCTGTTTAATTTGACGATTCTATTGACTGGATCATTTGAAGATCTAATGTAGGAAGCTTGAACCAACTTCCAGTGTACATTCTATTTGAGAATGCTATAGAGGTTGCACGCTTTCCAGAGTTCAATTATGAGCCAAATATTTTTAAAAGGTATTCTCTGCTACCATATATGGTGCAACTGTGTCGCCCGCCTTCCTTTTCTGTTCTAGCTTTTTGATGTTTGTGACTCTGATATCTAAGATGCCTGTCATGTGCATTGTTTAAAGAAAAAATAAATTTTAAATTACTTTCACCGTTAGCAACAGTAAAGGGGTATATCGACCAAATATTGATTTAGAAGTTCATCTTGTGAATTGATGTTACATGTTTTATTAGTATCATCAAATGGCTGAAAATTTTACCTAATTGATGTTTACATGTTTCTTCTCTTTTCTTTTTCTCTTTTTCCTTCAGTAAGCATTTCCAGTTCTGGCTTATTGCGGATGTTCTGCAAGTATATTATTTATGACCAAATGTTGGGAAGAATATCAAATGATGCATAACAAATAAAAGTGAACTAAAACCACTTTGTGCATTGCTATATATATATATATATACTGGTACAAGTTCCATTACTAAAACATATTAATAAAGAGATAGTTTTAGGTGAAATCATTCTGCAAAAGGATGTCAATGGATTTCGACCTCTGAATATTAGCAAGCTTTCAGTAAAAGAAATTAAATTATAAAATTTATGGCTTTCGACATGGCTTATGACTTCGCTAGAATATTTAAATTTATTTAAGTTGATAGTATGGTTCTTGACAAGAGAAAACTTTTTGAGGTTAATTTTTCTTCTTCTTCTTCTAAGTGTTTAACTTATAATGAGGAACAAATCTTTTACCGATCAACAAGAAGACCAAATATTTCATGGTCAGACCCGTTTTTAGCAAAGTCACTTGGGATTGGTAGTCCTTGGCAACAATAATACAGAGACAACATGATGAAATTCTTCTCTTTATTTTTTGTTTTAATTGTTTTGATTGCGATCGATAAATTTAATCTGTAATATACATATATTTTTATTATCTCTCTCCGCTCTTTTTTTTTTGAATCGATCCGCGCATCACGCGGGTACGTATACTAGTACCATTAATAAATTGAGATGAAGGGAATAATACTATTTTGGTCGCAACATAGTCAAAAGCATGGATATACTCCTAGTGGCCTTGAAAGTAGTTTAGCCGCAGAAACTAGGGGTGTCAATGAATATTTAAAAACCGACTAAACCGACCGAACCGTACCGCGCCGAACCGATTTTTAGGTTCTTTTAATAAAACCGTAGATTTTTATATAAATCTATAACCGTACCGATAATTAGTGTAGGTTTTTTATTTTATGAAAATAAACCGAAAAAATACCGAACCGTACCGAATAAATTTATAATGTGAATAATATATTTATATGTTAAGTTTAAAAATGATAAAGTATTAAATTTTTTCTTGGGCCTTGGATTTATGAAACAGTTGCAAGCCAATAAGTAATTAAACTCAAAATCCTAATTCACAAACATATTATGCTACTTCTATCGAAACTAAATTATTTTCAGTATATTTACTAGCAAGACACAAGGTATTGTGGCGATTAGGAGTAGCAACCTACAATGTATTGAATATATTTTCTTTTGTATGAATTAGATTTATCTTTTTGGAACGTTTAATCTGCTATAGACTTTATTCTTGAATCTGCAACTTGGTTAATATCTTTCCACTCGTGTGATTTATATTTTCTTTGTATTTGCTTAGTTTCGTTTACACTGTTGTAAAATATTTGATAGATATATATTCTAGTCATCTTTCATATTTTCTTAATTTATCACCTTTTAAACTGTAAAAATATTTAGAGATATTTGCTAAATCCTATAAAAGTACGTATGTTATTGCATTTTACTTCTACTAGTAACTTTTACATGACATTTAAAAAATTTACCGAACCGTACCGATACCGATACCGATACCGAAGAGAAACTGACATGATTGAGACGGTTTCGAAAAGTCTAATTGTGGTTATACATAATAGAGTAGCCGAAAAATTGGTATGGTATAAAATTTATAAAATAACCGGCCGAATCGAACCATTTACACCAGGCGGAAACCATATAAATGTTCTTCTCCGTTTTCCCTCACAAATCACAATTAGGAATTGTCACGCTCTATGGGCTTCATCTTATCATAAAACCCCTATAACTTCTCTTCCCAATTATGTATCAGTTCGACGCCGTAAACAACCGCAGCTCCACCGTCTACAACCATAGTACCACCACCGTCTACAAGCGTAAGTTTGATCAAATAGTTTCCTCTGAATCCTTGGCCCCTTCCCCTATCAGAATGCGAAAAGACCAAACTCTCCCTTCCTCTCCTCCTACTCCGATTCAGTTCTTCGTCCGTTTGTTTCCCGGAGGTAAAACGCTAGTTATCCGAGCGCATTCTACGGACCCTGTGGAATTCATCCACTATAAAATCATGACGATCACCGGTATCCCCGTAGTCGAGCAACGACTAATTTACAGGGGAAAGCAGCTCTAGCCAGAGCAAACATTGGCGGGTTGTGGTATCCAAAAGGATGAGAGCATGCAGCTCGTTGGTTGATTGCGGAGCGTAGATCATCCTCAGGCGCGACAGCTCATCAATCGCTTAATTTCATTTTAATCTTTGATATTTTGTAAAGCAAAAATCCTTCGATTCCTTCGGACTCGGATCGTATAATAAGGATGCTTATAGGGTTTTTAACAATGACTCCCAAGGATACTATTGAAAACACCGGCAAACATATCAAAATATTCATCTCCTCGTCGGCTCCTACAGCTCTGATAATGCTTTATATGTCTCCAGGTAGTGCTAACAAATTTACTGCTGATAAATCTGTTTGTTCATTTATCAGTTCATTTAAGAGTATGTTGCCTAAGCGCATATACATTTGGGATATAGTTGAGTCCAGTGGTATCTTGAGGCACAAGGCTACTATGGGGTTATTATCATTGAAGGGCGAAATTGTTTCCTCTGAATCCTTAGTCCCTTCCCCTGTTAGGATGCTAAAAGACCTAACTCGAGTTCAGTTTTTTGTACGTTTATTTTTCGGAGGCAAAACGTTAGTTATCCAAGCTCATTAATTCTACGGACCTTGTGGAATTCATTCACTATAAAATCATGAGGATCACCCACAGCAGACCAACGGCTAATTTACAAGGGAAAGCAGCTCCACTCAGAGCAAACATTGGCGAACTGTGGTATCCAAAAGGACGAGAGCATGCAACTCGTTGGTCGAATGCGAAGCACAGATCATCCTCAGGCGTGGCAGCTTATCAATGACTTAGTTTCACTAATCTTCGATATTTTGAAAAGCAATTATCCTTCGGTTCCTTCAGATTCGGATCATATAATTAGGACGCTTATACAGTTTTTAACTATGACTCCCGGGGATAATATTGAAAAGGCCTATGAACAAATCAAAATATTCGTCTCCTCGTGGGCTCCTGCAGCTCTGGTAATGCTTTATATGTCTCCAGATAATGCTAACACATTTACTGCTGATGAATCTGTTCGTTTATTTGGTAATTCATTTACGAGTATGTTGCCTAAGCACATATGTGTTGGATGTGCTCGAATAGTGTTAGAGTTTTGTAAACTACTGAGAGGGGCTGCCGGACTTGATGACCGTTTTTATAATTTTTGTCAGAGTAGTTTAGGGGCTATAGTAGACTCCATTGGGATCGCAAGGCACACTAAGGAGTAATTAGCATTTAAGGATATTTTTATGTTTGTATGTGAGGTTGTAGTACCTGAGTTATCCCATGCTTTAGAATTGCGTAAGGGATCAATTGAGTCTACAGGGGGATTATCAGTGAGCATTGTGCGTGACTTTACTGAGTATATGCTTTGCACTAAAGAAAGTAATACGGTCGCAAATACTATTTGGCACCAGTGAAGCAGTGTGTGTCAGAGAGTGTATTAAATATTTGCATCGTATTTTATATGATTTGCTAGACAAAATGGAGTTGTGTTTAAAGAAATTAGAAGACCAGTTGGGATTGAAAGAGATAGGAAAAGGCAAGCCTATTGTACCATGGTGGTCTTAGTATCTTATAATTATGAAGGAGTTAAATAGCATTTCAAAGCTGTTTAAGGGCTTGGAGAAGGTCTTTTGGCAGAAGATGAGGCAAAGAAAGGTTTCACTGTATTTTTTGATAGTGGTATCTGCAAAAAAATCTAACGATTATCGGTGGATTCTTGAACACAAGGAGGTAACCAATTTTGGGGCAAGGAGATATTTCTCAATGATGATGCTTCGAGAAGTTAGATATGGAATGATGAATCTGTTCGTTCATTTGTTAATTCATTTACGATTATGTTGCCTAAGCACTTATGTGTTGGATGTGCTCGAATAGTGTTACAGTTTTGTAAACTACTGAGAGGGGCTATCGGACTTGATGACCGTTTTTATAATTTTTGTCAGAATAGTTTAGGGGCTATAGTAGACTCCATTGGGATCGCAAGGCACACTAACGAGTAATTAGCATTGAAGGATATTTTTATGTTTGTATGTAAGGTTGTAGTACCTGAGTTATCACATGCTTTAGAATTGAGTAAGGGATCAATTGAGTCTACAGGGGGATTATCATCGAGCATTGTGCGTGATTTTACTGAGTATATGCTTTGCACTAAAGAAAGTAATACGGTCGCAAATACTATTTGGCACCAGTGAAGCAGTGTGTGTCAGAGAGTGTATTAAATATTTGCATCGTATTTTATATGATTTGCTAGACAAAATGGAGTTGTGTTTAAAGAAATTAGAAGACCAGTTGGGATTGAAAGAGATAGGAAAAGGCAAGCCTATTGTACCATGGTGGTCTTAGTATCTTATAATTATGAAGGAGTTAAATAGCATTTCAAAGCTGTTTAAGGGCTTGGAGAAGGTCTTTTGGCAGAAGATGAGGCAAAGAAAGGTTTCACTGTATTTTTTGATAGTGGTATCTGCAAAAAAATCTAACGATTATCGGTGGATTCTTGAACACAAGGAGGTAACCAATTTTGGGGCAAGGAGATATTTCTCAATGATGATGCTTCGAGAAGTTAGATATGGAATGATGAATCTGTTCGTTCATTTGTTAATTCATTTACGATTATGTTGCCTAAGCACTTATGTGTTGGATGTGCTCGAATAGTGTTACAGTTTTGTAAACTACTGAGAGGGGCTATCGGACTTGATGACCGTTTTTATAATTTTTGTCAGAATAGTTTAGGGGCTATAGTAGACTCCATTGGGATCGCAAGGCACACTAACGAGTAATTAGCATTGAAGGATATTTTTATGTTTGTATGTAAGGTTGTAGTACCTGAGTTATCACATGCTTTAGAATTGAGTAAGGGATCAATTGAGTCTACAGGGGGATTATCATCGAGCATTGTGCGTGATTTTACTGAGTATATGCTTTGCACTAAAGAAAGTAATACGGTCGCAAATACTATTTGGCACCAGTGAAGCAGTGTGTGTCAGAGAGTGTATTAAATATTTTCATCGTATTTTATATGATTTGCTAGAGAAAAATGGAGTTGTGTTTAAATACATTAGAAGACCAGTTGAGATTGAAAGATATAGGAAAAGGCAAGCCTATTGTACCATAGTGGTCTCAGTATCTTGTAATTCTGAAGGAGTTAAATAGCATTTCAAAGCTATTTAAGGGCTTGGAGAAGGTCTTTTGGCAGAAGATGAGGCAAAGAAAGGTTTCACTGTATTTTTTAATTGTGGTATCTGCAAATAGATCTAATAATATCGGTGGGTTCTTAAACATAAGAAGGTAACTAATTTTGGGGTAAGGAGACATTTCGCAATGATGATGCTTCGAGAAGTTAGATATGGAAACCAGGCGCTCTATGATGAATTTGTTCGTTCATTTGTTAATTCATTTACGAGTATGTTGCCTAAGCATATATGTGTTGGATGTGCTCGAATAGTGTTAGTGTTTTGTAAACTACTGAGAGGGGCTGCCGGACTTGATGACCGTTTTTATAATTTTTGTCAGAGTAGTTTAGGGGCTATAGTAGACTCCATTGAGATCAGAAGGCACACTAAGGAGTAATTAGCATTGAAGGATGTTTTTATGTTTGTATGTGAGGCTGTAGTACCTGAGTTATCCCATACTTTAGAATTGAGTAAGGGATCAATTCAGTCTATATGGGGATTATCAGTGAGCATTGTGCGTGATTTTACTGAGTATATGCTTTGCACTAAAGAAAGTAATACGGTCGCAAATACTATTTGGCACCAGTGAAGCAGTGTGTGTCAGAGAGTGTATTAATTATTTGCATCATATATGATTTGCTAGACAAAATGGAGTTGTGTTTAAATAAATTAGAAGACCAGTTGGGATTGAAAGAGATAGGAAAAGGCAAGCCTACTGTACCATGGTTGTCTCAGTATCTTGTAATTCTGAAGGAGTTAAATAGCATTTCAAAGCTGTTTAAGGGCTTGGAGAAGGTCTTTTGGCAGAAGATGAGGCAAAGAAAGGTTTCACTGTGTTTTTTGATAGTGGTATCTGCAAAAAAAGCTAACGATTATCGGTGGGTTCTTAAACACAAGGAGGTAACCAATTTTGGGGTAAGGAGACATTTCGCAATGATGATGCTTCGAGAAGTTAGATATGGAAACCAGGCACTGCATGATGAATCTGTTCCTTCATTTGTTAATTCATTTACGAGTATGTTGCCTAAGCACATATGTTTTAGATGTGTTCGAATAGTGTTAGAGTTTTGTAAACTACTAAGAGGGACTGCCGAACTTGATGACCGTTTTTATAATTTTTGTCAGAGTAGTTTAGGGGCTATAGTCGACTCCATTGGGATCGCAAGGCACACTAAGGAGTAATTAGCATTGAAGGATATTTTTATGTTTATATGTAAGATTATAGTACCTGAGTTAATTGTAGTACCTGAGTTATCCCATGCTTTAGAATTAAGTAAAGGATCAATTGAGTCTACAAGGGGATTATCAGTGAGCATTGTGCGTGATTATATTGAGTATATGCTTTGAACTAAAGAAAGTAATACGATCGCAAATACTATTTAGCACCAGCGAAGCAGTGTGTGTCAGAGAGTGTATTAAATATTTGCATCGTATTTTATATGATTTGCTAGACAAAATGGAGTTGTGTTTAAAT